>JAOYMZ010089042.1:0-10932 GCA_025802335.1 Pinguicula primuliflora
AACTAACTGACTTCTCAAGTAGTATCTCGATAATTACACTGGACCCAGTACAAGAAATATAAAAGTTTGCCTCTATAACATAAATATATAAAACATTCAGTTATTTATTTTATTTTAAAATATATATATTACTTGCTTTCCCCCAAAGCCCAAACCAATAACAGGATCCTGTGTTGGACCTTCGTGGGCTGGCCTCTCACACTGAGCCCATGTCTGGTTGGGAAGAAAACTAAACTCACTTGTCTGAATGGCCTGCGTCAGTCTTTGACTCTTTGTTGTCTGTAGAAACAGGATCAACAAATCACAAATATGTAAGTAGTGCGGCCATAAAAGTACTGGCATATGTTGAAACAACAGCCAGAATCCGCAAAAGATTAAAGTAATGGAGGGACATGTTCTTTGATTCTTCCAAAGTTTGCAGATAAAAGATATTGGTCAGGAGTCAGCATTACCTGATTTGAGCTGCGATGGCCCTCCAGCCGTTCGAGCTGCTTGCTGCAGTTAGCATCATGCATCATCATTCTTCACCATCCATCCTCTCATTCCACGGAGTACCACCTCCTAGCACACAACCATCACACCAACTTTATTAATGGGTAATGGGTCCCACATACACACACCAACATATGTGCTACCGATTAATGGGGTGGTATCGTGGTGTGCTATAAATGTGGTGCTCATTACTGCAGGCTATGCATGGGCAGTGGGAGATGGCCAATGAAAAGTCTCACTCGACCTTTTTTTTGTTGACGTCAAAGTTCAGCATCAGGCTACCACCTTTCATCCCTGATCCAATTGTTCTTCTCCTTTGGTCCTGTAGGTCCTTCTTCCCTATACAACTCCAATGGCAGTTTATTCAAAACATTCTCCACCGGTGACTTGATCACAAGGGGTAATACCTTTACAATTTTGTCCAACTCTGCTCTTGAATCATAGACGATGGTCGGCCCCCACTCCCTCATATACTGCAGCCAACATGGTTCAATAACAACTCCATTCCCCAGATATTCCGCCGCTACGATATCATACTGCTTGCTCGAATCCACATAGCGATCGCTGCGAGCAGCATCGTTCCTCACACCAATCCCGAGTTTCTGTGAACCCTGAATGTAGTTTCCAGTACGAGGAAAGCTAGCATGCCCGTTTCTCGTCGAATAAACGGCGGCTTTATTCCCTTCAATGAACTCCAGGTCATAAGCATCCACCCATTCACCTCCACTGTGCTGTGAGAAATATATACTCCATAGCTCTCCTGTGAAGTTACTGATCCTGAGTGTGAAATGTTCCCAATCGCCTACGTGCTGCCCGATTTTGCTCAGAGAAAAATTCATCATCCCAACCTTCAACGTGCCTGGACCGTTGAAGGGGCAAAAGATCCAGAATGCAATATCTGTAAACGTACCGCCTAAAGCCGGTTTAATATGTAGGTAAAGTCTTGCACTAACTAAACTCCCATGCTTGATATTCTCCCTTCCAACATCAGATGGTAAATCTATCCAGTAATCACCATCGTTCGTCCCTCCTTTGGGAAGATTGGAGCCTTCATCATCAATGGCCTGACCAACTGAGCCATTCCTGCTAAACAAGAGAGCTCCATTTCTAAAGAACCAAGAAACAGAAGATGGCAGATAAATCTCATCAGGATGGAAAAACACAGTAGGTCCATAATGGGTCACAAGTGCATGGATTTGATCCATATTGGGCATTGCTTGTAAATTTGGATCCAAGTTTTTCAAGCAAGCGATAGATAGCTCTTCCTGTGAATGTGAGTTTGAAGAGCAATAGAAAGTACCAACAGAGACGCCTCTCTCATACATTCCTCTATGTACAGGTCTAGTACTCAAAATCACGAGTGGTGCTTGGGAAAGTTTATAGTACAAGTCTGCAATGGGCCGACAAGTTCCACATGTATCCGTTAGGTCGGACCGAACACATTTAACTACATCCGGATTCGGTTTTCCAGGCGTACTGGTGACTATAAAGCCCAAAGCTTTATACCCCTCTGGAGGTTGTGGTAGCCAGAAGTAGCCACAACCATCGAAGTTTTCATCAGCCCCATCAGCAGAACTCCATATCAATGAATAATCTGCAGGGTTTGCGAGAGCTGGCTTGTGGTTGTGACTGAGCATACGGGAGTGAGGCTGATTAACTACTTCACGAGCTACAAGAACATATCCTCGTAAAGGCTTTTCATTAGACTGACAGTAGTGACCTAAGCAGAAAAATCCTTCGGGTATTCTGATAGGCTTATAGAAGCTGACAAATTGGTTCTTCTCTACGGAGAGATTGTAGCTCCAGATGATGTCAAATCTAGTTATCTGGAACACTTCCAATTCTCCCAATTTGATACTTGTGGTAGCAAACGATGTCCCTGTAAATTTCAGGTCTTTGAATTAGATCAATCATCAAAGTTAAAAGCACGAATTGTAAAATTGAAATCCATATCCATACGAGGAGCATATCTACTCCAAAACCAGCCAACGAAAAAGATTAAGCACAAAATATCTCAATAGAAGCTACAAGGGTCAAAGCAAACGGCAAAGTTGGCGCATAACATGAACAAGAAATTCAAAGGATATTCGATCTAAGCCAGATGCATGCATCAGCCTCTTAAATCAAAACGATCAAACCTTCAAATCATATGCATGCATCAACCGTGCTGTAAAGAAACAAAAGGAGCCAAAATCCATGATTCTCGGGGGTTTCAATTTCTGATTCCCAATCTTTTCCTTTCCCTGGCTCTTCACATTTATTTCAAATTCTTCATATTTCCAGCACTTACCCTTCGGCCATCGCGGAATTGGTTCTGGCAGAGAGAAATATTCCGATCTGCTCTCCGTGAGATGGTTAACTCTGCTCCAAGAGAAACACTTGCAACCGAACATCTTCTCTCTCAGCCAGCCACAAGGCTCTCTGCCTTTCCCAGCAACTGATCGAAGATTTGAAAAGGATGAAAATACGGACAAAATTCAATGCCGCAGCCGAGATTTCGTTTTTTCCAATTGTCTCTATCAATCCGCACAACCTCGGAAGTTGACGATGACGAGAAAACCTCGTACGTAGTCGTACTACTTCCCTAACCCTGTAGGCTGTATCTGTTTCTTTCGCCTAGAAACCGGGCCAAACGGCCCACTTACAAATCTTGGTGTGGTTCGGAAACCCGGCCGAATATATATTTTTATAAATAACGTTTTTAAAATTCTACATAAATCGTCGATTGGCTTCAGAAATCGTCTTCTCCATTTTTCTTTGTTCCTCCGCCATTCTCATCGGTGTGTTTGGAGGACTATATATTTTCGTCGTGGTATTTCCATTCCACAGTTTTCTTCCTATTTTCACACCCATTCTTCTCTTCTTCACAGAATTGGACGGCCTGCGGTTTTATCCCTCCCTTCACTTCAGCTTTCAGTTAATTTGTATGGGTATGGGTATTGTTTTCGAATCTGGGTTTGACTACATATTTTTGAGCACTACTAATTCTGCCCGTTTAATTGCAGTTCGTTCCCGTTCAACCAATTTGCGTTCGAATCGGTAGACCAAGGTAACATTTCGGCCCTCTGTTACAGTTCGTTCCTTTTTAATTGCAGTTCCATCGTTTTGATTTGATTTGTTATATCCATCTGATTTGTACGTTGCCCCTCATTCTCCGCAAAAGCGAACTTCCTGCATCTTCTGCGCATAAATGGTCTTACTATTCTATATAAATGTGTATACTTGCCTTTTGGTGCCTTTAATGATGTTATAGCATATGTTTCTGTTTTTATGTCCGATTAAAGCTTGATACTAATTTATATAACTCTTCACCACCTATACCGTTACAATTGTGCTTCAATGCCAAAAGGGTACAACAAGTCTCAATTTCCTCGATACCCAACTACCTACGATTTAATGAACCGGGCACAAAATCTCCTTTGATCATTTGCAATGAATAAATATTTATACTTCGAATTCAATATGTAAGCATCTGTTACTGACAGCGAACCTCTTATCTTGATAGTTATCTCGGATGCTGACTATAAATTCTACGCTCCTAATATCTTCAGGTAATTTGAATGAAAAAACATGCACCTTCATTTTGTTTGTAACACTGTGGAGTTACATAGAGTAACTCAACGATTTGGTATGTCTTGAGCATGAATGTATGCACGCCAGTTGTCGGCCTTATTCCTCACCACATATTCATGACAGTGCTCTTGATATGTAGGATGTTCTTTTGCTCGAGTTTTTGCACAAAACACCTGCAAAATTTCATTTACTACATGATTTCGTGATAACTCAGATTTTGAATCTTATCCGTGATGATATTTTTGCTTTACATCCACGAACATGCTCATTAAATAATCTATTACAGTATGCACCAGATTTCGGACCTGTTGTAGCTTTCCTTAGCTGTCATTGCGTTAGGCAAAGATGTTTCAATCCAACATGTTTGAAAGCCATCAACACTTGCTGAATATGGAATTTTCAGGTTTAAAATGCTTTCTGCTGTTCTTGCTACATCTTCCTTGCATTTTCGTAGCATATATACTTTTGTATTTTTAAATAGGAGAAATGCAGCTAAATCAAAAGGATAAGTTCTGTTTGTGGCAAATATTCGAAATAGATTGTTTGACGACAACGGAACGAAGGAAGTAAAATTTGAATTTTGGTCAGGATTTGGGTTCGAGGTAAGAAAATTTGTATTATGTTAAACTTCGTGCTTCTTAATTTTGTTCGATTTTTAGCTTTTGGTGTGTGCTAATTGTGTTCTGATCAAGGGGAAAATGCTTCTTTCATTCTAGAACATCTACAGGCATTGCAAGTCCAAGTTTCTTTTCCATCCTGTGATCAGCCCACCTTCTTAAACGTAAATGGTTTCCAACGGTATCTTTCATGTGGGATTACTCAAGATTTTCTAGATCTTGGACTTCACACATCATGTCTACACAGAGTGCTTCTCCCATTTGAATTTATGATCATTTTTTCCATTCAACAGAAAATACAATTGGAGTCATGAAAGTGCATGCTACTCAATTTCAACTGAATTCTGATGCCTCAATGGGTTTGTAATTTGTATCGTTAGTATTATATATGAATTTACTCTCAAAATAGCTATTAATATTTTGGGTTTCCAACATTATTAGCATTATACATGGGCCATTGTACACCACAATTGACCGAATTTCTGTATCTATAAAGTTATTTTCATCTTTGTAGCATGAATTTGTGCTTATCCATCTTTACATTTTTTTTTTATCACATGCATGGCTGAAGTGACCGGCAATATTTTAGTTATTATTATTATGTGTGAATTTTTTTTGATGATTTCTATCCCAAAAATTAAAATACATCATAGATTTTGGAATCATCATGCTTATAAAATTTGCATAATTGAGCCGACATAGAATTAGAGGGTGACATACGGTCCGGGCTTTTAACCGCCTGTTTTGAAAACGGGCGGTCACGGGCGGTTTTCGTTACGAAAACGGGCGGTTCGGGTTTAGTCCATTTTCGTAAACGGATAGTTCGGGTTTAGCCCGTTTTCGTAAATGGGCGGCCCAATTTTTTACTAAGACGGGCGGATACGGTGCAGGACCCGTTTAACCCGCCTACAATTTAGCTGGGCTGGCTGTTGTAGCCCATCTTAAATTAATTAAGTTTGAAATCAAAGATTTGGGCACATTTTGTTGGGAAAATTCTGCACACTTTGCCAAATAATGCCATGAATCCCGCGGTTAGAATATGGCCCACTTCTCTTAGCCTTAGTTTCGTTATGAGTTATGCGGAGCGGAGCAATACAAGACATCTAGTTGAGTCATCGAATTTGACCATCGTATATCGCTGCCCCTGCAATCTGCATCGACTCATCGATCATTTGGACTGGACACGGACACGGATTGGGGAACAATTCTCGGTGATAAAGTGTGTTGATTGTACCTGCATTTAATTAGGGTTTGCACTGTGGTTGCATAGTTTAGCGGAATGTTCTTTAGGGCTAAGTTTAGTAGAGGGATGAACGGAATATAGTAGGATGAGATTTAGTTAGATGAGAAAAGATATTGAACGTTTAGTATGCAGTATTATATAGCATTTTAGGGGTATATAATTAACTAAAAAAAACCAATTATCCACAAATCCCATAGGTTTAGAAAGTAAACTTAATTCATCAAAATTAAATTTTTATCCGGGTCAACCGAGAAAATTTTTACCAAACTGTCCTGATTACTAAACACAGTATATAGTGGGATAATTTTTTAAAATCCCACTATATCATGACTACTAAACTGAGCTTAGCTATTAGGTTTTGTTTAATCTGATTGTAACTGAATTGATGTGTTTGCTGCTCCTACATTTATGCTGACATTGTTTGATATATTTTGATTAAAAGATT
The DNA here is from genome assembly GCA_025802335.1 of Pinguicula primuliflora. Lineage (NCBI taxonomy): Eukaryota > Viridiplantae > Streptophyta > Magnoliopsida > Lamiales > Lentibulariaceae > Pinguicula > Pinguicula primuliflora. The sequence continues at coordinate 6,371 of JAOYMZ010089042.1, forward strand.
GGTTTGTATCCTTAGCAATTTCCACTGTTTGGGATTGGGTCAAGGGAGTGGAGAAAATTCTGCTGCGGGTGCTTACATGATTTGGGTAGAATAAACAATAGATTAGTTTTCTTCATTCCTTTTTTATTTTGCAGCCGAAGCCCATTTACTAAACTGATAAATAAAAAAGTTATGTTCCAAACCTATGTTGTAACTAGTCCTTTCATTTCGAACCAGGAAGAGCTTTTTTTTTATATATAGATAGGGAGCTAAACTGCAGAAATTACAACAGAAAAAGGAAAACACAGAAAGGAGAGAAAAGAAAACTAAGGGAGATCCTTCATGGCGGTTGAAATGCGAAAAGTTGCGGAATGTCTACGATGGTAAAGGCTGCTGAGCCGGGGGCATGGGTGACTCTCTAGTGTAGTGAAGATATTCGTGCCGCCATTCCTGGCATCTGAAATGCTGAGAGCGCCATGCTCGGCTGCTTGATGGGATCAGATCTGATATAGCGGATCATATAGTTCACTTGCTCCAGGCCTCGTTTTGCTAGGAGATCAGCTGTTTGATTGTCTGACCGAGGGATATGCTTGAAAGCCAGGTCACGACATTCCTCTGCCAGTGATATTGTCTGCTGAACTTTGGATTGCAAAATCACATTCGTCTCCTTTCCTGTGAGTAGATCCAAAGCCTTGATACTGTCTGTCAAGATGACCACATTCGTGATGCCCAGTTGGGAGATTAAACTGATACCCTGTGCAATTGCAAAAAGTTCTGCCTCCACAACTGTGCACTTATTGATTTTTTTGGGAAAAGCCAACGATCCAGTTTTGAACAGCATCCTTCAGGACTCCACCACATGCTGTTGCTGCCGTAGCTCGGTTGACAACAGCGTCGACACACATGAGGAATGAGAACGGTTCATTTTTCGCCGCCAGACGTATTGTAGTGCAAATAGGGAGGCCTCGCAGAGCTCTGGATGTATCCTGTTGTTGTCTTGCCTGGCCTTTGAAGGCTGTTTCTGTAGCCTGATAGTTGGATTGGGCCATTGCTAATAAGCTGTGTACCGACTTTCTCATTCCGCGCAATCTTGATTTTCCAGATAGCAATTGCAAAATAAACTGCCAATTCACAGAGAACACAGAATGAGACATATTCCATCTAAACCAGTCATAAAAAGTTGTGCTATGCCAGAAATCGGTTGGGAGGTCAGGCATTGCTTCCTGCCAGAACTGTCTAGATAGTTTGCAATCTCTGAGGACGTGCAGTGTTGTCTCAACAAGATTGCAACAATGACAGTTCGACGTGGGAGCGATCTTACGCCTATATCGCTCCTCATTTGTCCAGAGACAATTGTGCAACTCTTTCCAGAGGAAGACCCTGACCGTTTCCGGAGTTTTCAAGGTCCATACAAGTTCCCAGACATTATTGGGAACTAATAACAAATAAGCATTTGTCTAGATAGTGTTGTTTTCAAGGTCCATACAAGTTAAGTCTATGCGAGACTAATAACAAATAAACCGAGGCTGTGGTGAACTTCCCTTTTGTGGAATCTCTCCAGACCAGTGTATCATCCACCCGCGAGGTGCTGAGGCAAATGTTTAAGTCTGCCTGGGATAGTTCTTTCAAAACATACTGTTGTAGAGGGGAACAGAAAGGACCCCAGGTATCTGTCCAGAAAAAAGTGGTCCGTCCATCTCCTATAATCCACACACTGCCAGCTCGAATTGTGTCCATGCATCGTAGGATAGCCCGCCATGTATGTGATCCTTGCTGCTTGTGAGATCCCCGAATCAGGTTTGCTCCGTTGAAATTGTACTTGACCTCAAAAATATTTACCCAGAGCCTTCCCCTTTCTGTTATCAGACACCAAGAGATTTTGCATATCAGTGCTTTGTTGATATCCTGAAACCTGGAAAGTCCGAGTCCGCCACATGATTTTGGTTGACAGCATTCGACCCAGGAGAACGTTGCTGGTTTTTGGCTTGAGTCGCCTCCTCCCCACAGAAAATTCCGCACAATTCTGTCCATCCCGCCACGTGTGCCAAGAGGGATTTACGTTGATTGCATTTGGTACTGAAGTAGTGCACTCAGAATAGATTTGCTAAGAATAAGTCTGCCTGCCATGGAGATCCTTTGTGCCCTCCATCTATTGGCTCGAGTCTGCATTCTACTGACTTGTGCTGTGTATGTCTGCTTTGTGATTCGACCATGTATTAGTGGTACACCAAGATAAACTCCCAGGTCGTTGACCCTTTTTATACCGAGAGCTATTTCCACGCTATCCGCCCATTCAGGAGTCAAGTTTGGAGAGGTCCAAAACACAGATTTATGCACATTCATTATCTGGCCTGACTAGACAGAGAAATCCTTGAGGACTTGCAGCATGACTCCCGCCTGTTCTTCGCTACATTCCAAAAACAAAATCAAATCATCAGCAAAAAGGAGGTGAGAAAGAGGTACCTTCACCCATCCGAACTGCAGGGGCTTCCACAATCCTTGTTGGACAGCTTAATCTATAGCGTGTGTGTGTCTTGCCATACAGAGAATGAAGAGATATGGGGACACAGGATCGCCCTGCCTGACTCCCCGTTTGGGTTGGAATTCCTCTCCTCATCGACCTTCCCATAGGATCCGTGTGGTGCTATTTGTCAAGGAGGACAGGATGACATCGGACAGATAGGGTAGTATTCCTGCCTCCACCAGAGTATCCTGTATGAAAGGCCACTCAACACGATCAAAGGCCTTTGCTAGGTCTAGTTTGATTGCCATGCATCCTTTCCTTCCTTTTAAATGCCTCATAGTATGCAATGCTTCCTGTGCTACCAGAATACTTTCACTTATGTTCCTTCCCCGAACAAAACTGGTCTGGTTTTCTAGGGTGAGAGAAGGCAGAAACAGCTTCATACAGTTGGCAATGATCTTGGAAATGATCTTGGCATTGAGGTTTATTTTGTTGAGATTACATAAATGGTCTATCATCCAAAGAGGACTAATCTATGACATAAATGGTCTATCATCCAAACTTTGAGATACAAAATATCTCCAAATGTGTAATAAAAATGGAGTCTGATATAAAAATCAAATCATGATACAAAAAATCTCCAAATGTGCAATAAAAATCGTGTCTTGATATAAAAATCGGGTTAACGGATTCAAGCGGGTTGCAATTGTAAAACGAGTAAAACGGATAAAATGGGCAAATTAATTGTTTCCGAAAAAAACGGGCGGATACAGGCTAGTTTTAGAAAAAAAACGGGCGGATACAGGCTTGTTTTAGAAAAAAAAACGGGCGGATACGGGCTAAATCCCGTTTCCGCCCTTTTAAAAATGGTGGTGCGGGTTTGGACTACCAATAAAACGGGCGGGCTTCACCCCGCCCGTTTTACAAAACCGTTCCGGTCCGATTTTGAGACAGCAGACCCGTTTTATAAATGGGCGGGCGGGTGCCCGCCCGTATGCCTCCCTCTGCATAGAATAGTGACATTGTTCATAATTCTATGTTTATTAGACATAGCGGTCAATAAGGTCCTTCGGTTGCAAAATCGATATAAGGTACCTCCCACTGCACATCTCCATCGCATCTCCACTCACATTCCATCATAGTGGGATCCACACATACCAACATGCGTGTGTATGCTCACTAATGGAGATGTGGTGGTGTGTGTGAAAAAAGTGATAACTTAAATCATTTTCCTTTCGATTGTGAGTCGAATTGACTTGCTCCTAATTTTAGTAGTAATTGTTGAATTTTGTAACGGGAAGAAGTTGATCAAAATATGCCTTTAAACCCTAATTTATTTGGATAAACTTACCAGTCAAATAGAATCAATGTAAATTGTATTTAAGGTCTTGTTTGCAATTTCTACTGAAAAATTGCTTTTGGCTTTTGAGTGAGCTTTAAAAAAAAGGTGCTTTTGTAAGTAAGTTATAAAGTGTTTGCAGTTGGGGCTTTACTGTGACAAAAGTTAAAAAAATAGTTTGACAAAATGGATATAATACGGGGAAATTTTGGATATTTTGGTATTATCGATTTGTATATAGACAAAATTATCATAAAAGTGAATTTTAAGATAATTACAAAATTGACATCACCTTAAACTTCCCAAAAACTACTCCAATGGATCTTTTGGCTTTTGGGGCTTTTCCACTGCCAGTTCACCGTCATAAGCCAAAATCGCAAACAGTGTAAAAAGAATTTTGCGATTGAAAAGTCAAAAGTCGCTTTTCAGCAGAACTTGCAAACAGGGGCCAAATAATCTGAAGTGTACCGAAAATTGTGCTACCGAATTTCGGTACCCTGGTCTTTTTGCCATTATTCGGCAATCGAAAAAAAATTATTATTCGATTTGAAATTCTTGCATTGAAACGATGTCGGAATCGTTAATGAATTTTGGTTTCGGCGGTGTAAATCCTATTAAATAAATATTATAAAAACAACAAATTAACACTCGTCTTAAACGGTGTATTACGATAATCAAAATAAAGTTTAATACTGTTTGACGCAAAATTCTATACCACAAGACAAATTGGGTGAGCAAGACACAAGAATCTAATGTGGCAAAATTTGATTGAATGAGTCT
>JAOYMZ010089053.1:0-10932 GCA_025802335.1 Pinguicula primuliflora
ACTACATTACACAAATGGGCCTTGTGTATAAAGCAAAAATAAAGATTCAAAACTCTTATTCATTCTGTTCGGCCCATACCTTCTCGGGCCATTTCTTCAACATAAGCAACAGTACATGGAAGATTATCAAATTATGTTTCTTCAATCAATACTTCTCATTTCTCAGTTGCAGGATTTTTCATACAGATTCATATGTAATGCATCATTTTCTTCGTATAGTAGTATTTTTAAACGACCTCATCATTTTGTTAATTATTGGTTTACGGAAGATTTGCTGCATTGATCTTTCATGAACTACAAGAATAAAATCTTGGCCACATCTGCAAGCGGGCAAGCTAGGCTCAGACCGAATGGTGGTTCAAGTGAGATTTAGAAGTTATGAGAGGGATTCAACCTCTATTTGATCAGGATGTTGTCGGTCTGCTTTCAAGGAGGCGTCATGCGACTTCTGATTTTTCCTTGCCTGTTCGAATGCATTCAACCTTTTGGCACCTACTGTGTCTCCTTTCAATGACGCAAGTTTTTGTAAGTTTGGTATTTGCAAGTTTTGGTAACTTCCAGCTTTTCCCCCCTTCATATTTGTCATTCTGCAGTTTATGTAAGTTTTTTAACTTGCAAGTTTTTTACCCTTCAAATGAACCATTCGGCAAGTTTATTTAAGGACACTTTGGTTATTTGCAGGTTTTTGTTCTCCTTCAAAGGAATCAACTCACCACCACTTGGTTAGACAAGTCTTCATATATCTGTATCAGTGTTTCTTGCACAGGGGTTCTATATATGGACAGCCAAATTAACTTTTAATTGATGTGTATCTGTATTTTATACAGGGGTTCTATATGTCTCGACATCCACACAAAGTTACCCATGATGCTGGATTATTTATTTGCACCTTCGATATCAACACTTTGCTGTGTTCATTGCGAACCGATTGTGACACTCAACATGTTTTGTTCTGTTAATTCTACACTACATATTTTTTTTCGAATGGGTACACTCTTAATTATATGGAGATGACGTTGTTTCGTCCTAAATTTCACTGTATTTCACTCCGACATCATATCAACATTTATGCAAAATTCTACATTCACTCATTCTTGCTTCAATACTGTTTATTTGTCATTATAATACTATTCCATTAAACCACCGAACCGTTCCCTCATAACACGGGCCATAACCTAGGATGTGGATGAAAGGATCTAGGGACAATTATCATGTACAGATCCTAGAAGCCCGATTGGGAGAATCTAACCCCTTTATTTTTTAGATTTTCCGGTCAAATTCCTTTTGAAATAAATCATATACCTCATTTTGGAAACATTTATGGAAACAATATTAACATAATGATTTCTATTAAAAATCAATATTGCCAGATATTATGGGACCGTAAAACCCCATTTTTAATCCACTTCTCACCCCATGTACATTTTATGCTATTTTTAGGTGGAGGTCATCTAGTCTATTTAGATTTAGAAGTTTGTTACCGACCAAAGAAAAATTTAGAAGTTTGTTGTAAATTGTCTCATCCACCATGTAGAGAATTAAAGGATAACCAATATAAATTGTTATAATCTATCACCTTGCGCTCAAATTTTAATGAGAGTATTTTACAATTTCTAATTTAAGTTGGCCCACATGCACACTTGCACACACGAGACCCGAACCCAGAGAGAGAGGAACATGTTTTCAACTGACAACATTGACACTGCCAAAAATACTGCTTAAGTATGTGGTTAGTTCGCTTATACATGTGCTTTGGTCGGCTTGGTCGCTTAGGTGGTGGATGATCCTGACCCTCATGAAGCAATGCCTTCTATAACACTTCATATAAGTTATAATACAATTTAAGCATAATTTTATAAGCTAATGTTAAAATCATAAATTGAAGCTATTATATTAAGGACAAAAGATGCATGTTTCGATGAGATTTTGACAATTTTATTGTCAAACTTTATCTTCATGCTTAAACATTAATTTATTAGAGTTTTAAAATTTTTGCAATGAATCATAAGTTTTTGGTTATGGACTTTTTATATCAGTGTTCAATAAAGCGCTATGCGAATTTTGGACGGTCAGGAGCTGGTTAGCGCCTAAGCGGCTTATGCGCCCTTCTAAGCGGACTTTTAAACGGCCTAAACTGTAATTCGAACAAGGCGGAGGGCGACATTTTAGCACTTAGGCGACGCATAAACGTCCTAAACGACCTACTTCTCGAATAGAAATTTTAATTGAGACAACATCCATAAAATTTTAAAAATTCCTAGTGATCCCCATCCGAGTAAGAGGATTGTATGTAAATATTATTTATAATTTCATTTTGATAATCCCCGATATTGTTCACCTCCTTAAAAAATAATCCATATAGTATATACATATATAAAGTTTTGATAATAATTATTTTATCTCCATTTTTATCTAACGAGATCGGATCGAATGAGACGGATCCAGTTTCAATTAAGCGGTGGAGCACGTACACAAATGGAGAGAAGAAACATATGGGACCCACCATAGGCCCCACTTGCAACGTGACCATCGAGAATAAAATAATAAATAATATTATCATAACAGAAATAAAGAAAATAATCACAGCAGGTCCCACATCCTTCACGGAAGTTCCGTGGCCGGACTCCCGTTTCTTTAATCTCTCTCACTTCATCTCCACCGTCTGTCTGAATGCAACCCAGCGACGGTCCAGATCATCCCAACATATCCCCACGCACCCACAAAACCTGTCTGCCAGCTAGGATATTTTTATAATTCCCATTCCTGACCTCCACGTCATCTAACCCATCCGACGGCGCTTATCTCCCGACTTATCCGCCAACGAAATCAAGACCGTAGAATATAGGCCTACGTGTTTATTCTTGCAAAAAAAGTAACTAACTAGATGGCTCAGTCCCTACGAACTCAATAAGGACCGTAATTATTGCGCCTTTCGAAATATTATTTAATGGATTAAAGTAATATTTAATTATTGAAAAATCCACTGGGTCTTTTTGGGTGGTGGGAAAAATAGTATTAAATGGGAAAAAGTTACAAAGATAATAATGGTAATGTGAAACCGGAAATTGGTGAAATTTGACCGGGGGCAGGCTGTTTTTGCCGATGCCACCAGGGCAACGGGCTACCCCCGGTAAAGGCTCGAGCGTCCCGTTTTCTCCATTTGAAACCTCAAATTATGTTTCCTGGTTACCATTATTATACATTATTATATATTACTACTATAAACTATTACTATTATTTATTACTCAATACTGTGACGATATATGATTTTATTCTATAACAGTTTAGACGTAGTCAGATAAGAATTGGCAAAATTGTGATTTACCTATAGTCCATAATATTTTTCGGCTAAACTTAATTTTGCTAATTATTGTAATATGATATATGACATTTAATAAAAAAATATATGACATTTATTTTAAAAAATATATGACATTTATTTTAAAAAATATATGACATTTAATTTAAAAAATATATGATCTTACTTTTTTTTTGTTAAATAATATATGATCTTACTTACCATTATGTAAATTGTGAACCATCTATTTAGCTAGGATTAAAATAATGCCAAACATATATGGTATTGGGCGAAACGGGCACGTCCCTGTAAAATCAAATGTTGGTTTGATCTCCGGATATAATCAATGGTGAAGAATACTGCCACGCTGGCGGGGTGTAGGTTTTGGCCGTGCGATGCGTGATTGAATGGAGGGCTGTGATTGATTTGCTTCACGCAGCGATTGGATCTGAGCTTTCCACGAGGGTTTTTGTAGATGTGAGATAGGGCCGAGATGATGAGATCGAGATAGCAGGAAAAAAAGGATTCATTTATAGGAGGTGGGCAGGGAGCGGACGGAGAGAGAAAACACAACGAGCTGAGGAGAGAGGGAAAAGGGGCGAGGAGCAGAGAAGAGGGTTGTGTGGTGAAGGGAAGAACCCATTTCCAGAAAAGATCTCAATAGAGATTGTTGTTTTATCCGCCGGATTGTACTGAATCTTGACTTTTCCGGCGACTTTTCTCTGTTCTCTGTTTGTTCGTTCTTTTTTGCCGGCGACTTATGCGGTGACCGAATTCTGATGAGATATCCGATTGGATTTCTTCTTCATCAGTATCAAGCACGGATTCGGATTACCAGAGGTGAGGAAGTCAGTGATGGACAGGAATAGAGAAGCGAGGAGAGCTAGTATAGTGGCCTCTAATGGCTTCAATAGAAGAAGACACAGAACGAACAGTCTCAGAGACTCACCTGGTAGATAAAGATTTCATTTTTACAGATCTGGTTATATTTCTGTCTCCACCGTCCATTTGGATTCTCTGCTTGGAAGTTTTTTTTTAAAAAGTTTTTTTCCGTGCTTGTTTTGCAGATGAAGATGGTGGCCTGGAATTGCAGGAATCTGTAAGGTTAAGGGACAGAGTTAAGAAAGATCGAGATCGGGAGAGAGACCGGGATAGAGAAAGAGAAAGAGATAGAGATTTGAGAGAAAGGTCAAGCAGGAGCAAGAGGAGAAGAGCCGAGAGGTTAGCTAGCAACATCCTGGGAGACGAAACATCCGAGGAAAGCGTGAACGATGACGAGGATGAAGAAGATGAAGAAAACCCATCGTCCACCGCTGGTGGCGGCGGCTTTAAGATGGGAACACCGGAGGTGGGTTCCATTCAGAACCACCATCACCACCACGGCTCCCTGACCAACAACCACTATAACCATAGCAGTAGTTTCAGTCAGCAAGTACAGAATACTAATCCTACTACCAGTATTGTAAGTAGCAACCACCATCTTCAGCATAGGAAAAGCTACCCTCCTCCTGCTTCTTCATCCAAGGTTTTCAGAGCGCCGCCGGTTTGGAAATCCGGTGATGAAATGATAAGCGTTTCGGTCCCTCGTAAAGCTCGCACCGGTACTGAACAAATCAGCCACAATATACTTCTGCTTTTTCCTAGTTTCTTTGCTCTATTTTGTGCTGATTTTAATATTTGCTTCAATTTTCTCGCAGCTTCTACGAAGAGGTCGAATGATTGGATTTCAAGCAGCATCAATAATAATAGCGGCGGTGGAGAGCAAGCTCTCCGGCCAGAGTTGAGTTCTCCGGCCGGACAGAGTCTTGTTCCACCGTCAACCCCTGTACCGGCGGCTCCGATGTCTCCATCTTCTTCTAATCCATCCATGAAAAAGAAGCTCGTGAGACTTCAAATCTCTTGAATTCTCTCAAGTTGTTTGGTTAAAGATTTACTTCTCAGTTTCTCAATCTGTTTTATTTTTTTTCCCATTTACAGAAACCTAGTATGACCAGTGGCGGGCCGAAGCTCAAGCCACCAAAAGTGTCGTCGAAGCCCAGTTCTTCGAATCCTGAGGAATTGGAGATTGAAATTGCCGAAGTGTTATACGGTCTGATGACTCAGTCGCAGGGACCTTCATTGAAGAAAGAAGATTCGAAAGATGCTAACAGATCCAGCAGCGACCCAAAATCAAGGAATTCGTCGCCGATCTCAAATTCCGGCTCCGTCAACAATCCACATTTTGGGACTAATTCTACTCCATTTTCCGTTGTCGGTGAGTACGGCTGAGCAAAATGATGTTTCAGTTCTTTTTTGGGAAAATTTGGCTGAAACCTTCTTTTTTTCTTTCTTCCTTCAGCTCCGAAGAGGAAGAGGCCAAGGCATGTGCCGGAGAGCCCAAGCTACGTCGGCCGGTGCGGCCCGGTTGCGTCAAAACCGGACCCGAATCAGCCGCTAAAAATTGAGGTTTCATCTCCTGTGCTCGAGAAACTCGGTGGATCCGCCGTGGACATTGGTTTTACCGGCGGTGGCAATTTGGTGAATTTACATGTATTGATTTCCGAGCCAACTGAACCAGCAGTAGGAGAATCTATGAAAATGGATTCTGATTTCAAGTCCCTGGTTGAAGAAGAGGTGAAAGATCAGAGAGATTTTTCTGCAAAGGTTGAATATAGCTCGCCAAAGGAGAAAGAATCGATGTCCACGAGAGAGGACGACAGCATTAATAAGGATGCCCAGCCGACAGCGACAGCTTCTGCAATAAAAGCGTGAGTTTTTACATTTGATTTGTTTTTTTCGTTTCTGTTTTCGGTGATTTCTTCTGAGGTTCGTTCATGGAACCTGATTGTGTTTGGTTTCCTCTTTTCCGTAATCCAGGAGCTCGCCGGCGACATCGAAAGAAATTCAGAAAGAAGCAAAGTTCGAAATAGATCTGATGGTGAGTTCGAAATAGATCTGATGGCAGCACCTTTTAGTTGTATTTTTGTTCTTTTTTCTACGTTTTTGTTTGTTGAATCTGATTCTTTCTGCAGGCTCCACCTCCACAATCGAGATCTTCGTCTGAAAGGGAAGCGACCCATGTCGAAATGGTGGCTGCGGCCGTGAATCAAAAGCTCGTTTTATCCGCGGATGCAGTATGTTAACCGTTTCTAAGAAAGTCTCCATTTTATAATATTGTGTCCTCTCTTATTTACCCGTCAGTTCATCTTGCAGAGCTTGAAGGCAGCTATGGAATCGAAAGATGCAGACAACGATAAGAATGGTAGAGATCTACTATCAAACGTTGCTGCAGAAGAAGAGAAAGTTAAAATGTCTGCAGAAGATTCCGAGTCCCAGAGGCTTGTGGAGAACAAAGGGACGAGGAGTGTCAATCTACAGCTCGACTTAGAAAAAACTGATAAAGAAATTGGTGTTGGAGTTACTTCAGTTCGGAACAAATCGCAGCTGCCGAGCCAAATGCATGTGAAGGCTACCAGGGAAGAGCCACTTGGTGAAAAATCTGGTAAGTTTGCTTGGCTCATCTGAACTTTACTTTCTCTCTCTCCCACTCTGCTTTTCTTTTCCTTTTTCCCATTCTTATTTTTGAGGTGGTTGGGGGGATATTTTCGATTTGAACCGTCCTTGGTTTTGGTTTTGTGTAGGTCCTTCAGCAAGTTCATTGCATTTGCCTATGTCTACGGCTAGTTGGCCTGGTGGGCTTCCTCCTCCTCCTATGGGGTATGTTTTAGTTTTTCATTTGCTTTAAATGCTTCATCCACTTTCTTTCCCCACCCTTTAATAGTTTAGTTGCTGTTCTTAGATATATGGCACCTTTGCAAGGAGTGGTGTCCATGGATGGAAGCACTGTCGCACCGACTCATCTACAGGTAAAGTATTCATCTTTGTACCTCCTTTATCGTCTTCCTTTTTTTTTTATCAACTTTTGCATCTTCTCTTTATTGCTACTCTTTTCACTTTATGTAGCCAATGTTCTCCCAACCCCGGCCCAAACGTTGTGCTACTCATTGTCACATCGCTCGGAACATACACTTCCTGCAGCAATTCATGAAAATGAGCCCCTTCTGGCCTGGAGCCCCGAACGCGGCTTCTTTGTTTGGGTCTAAGACGTGTAACCTTAATGCGTTGCCTGCTGCGGAGCTGCAAGGAAACATGTCTCTCAGGAGTTTGAACAATGCAGTAGATAAGGGGCAGAGCGTTGCTGCAATCACTAACAATGGTGGAAAGGATAATGCTAGTCAAGCTGCGGGTTCTGCCTCTGCTGATTCTGCACCGAGAAAGCAGCAGCAAATTCTCTTCCAACAAGCGATACCTCCTGTTGCAGCTGGTAATCTACTGGTATGTGTCTTTAGGTATCTATCGTGTTTCGTGTTTCGTTGGAGGCTTTGTTTCTCTGGGTTATTTGGTGAGATCGTTTGCCTGTTTTTGTCGAATATAGGGCCCGGCATTTATCTTCCCGCTGAACCAGCAAGCCTCAGGTGTGGTTGCTCGACCGGGGGTACCGAAATCTTCGACTGTAGATGCCTCGGCAAACTCCTCCAGCACTTCTGCTTCAATGGCTTCGTCAGCAGCTGCAGCTACTATGAGCTTCAATTATCCTAATATGGCGCCTAATGAATCCCAGTACCTGGCAATCTTGCCAAATACTGGTTACCCGTTCCCTATGCCTACGGTTGGTGCACCCCCCAGTTACCGGGGGCCTCCTCCTCCTCAGGCTATGCCTCTGTTCAATGGTTCTTTCTATTCGTCGCAGATGATCCATCCGTCACAACTTCAGCACTCGCAGCCTCCACCGGCGCAGGTGGCACAGTTAATGCAAGCTCATCAAAATGCAGCTGCTTCTAATGGTTCCTCATCGTCCCAGAAGCATATCCAAAGCCAGCAGCCAAGGCCGCAAATTGTTGGTGCATCCAGTGGCTCTGGAAATGGGAGCTTGCAGAATTTTACTTCCCACAAAATTCAGTCTTCTCAGCAGTTGCAGCAGTCACATAACGTCCAGTATACGCAGCCGCCTTCGCGAGCAAGGCATCATGAGGGTGAAATGGTTGGTGAAGATAGCTTATCATCAAATGACTGCAGGGGATCTCGATCTTCTGGGAATATATATGGTCAGAATCTTGGATTTCCGATTCACCCGCAAAATTTTCCCCTGATGACTTCCCCACCAGTTTTTGCCAGTACTACAAATACAAATCCGAATGACAAGAAAGCACACCAATCGCAGCAGCAGGGTTTGAAAACTGGCATGGAGTTGTTGCCGCATCATGGTTTTGCTGTGTCCTTCGGAGGCATGAACGGAACTAACGCCATGGATGTAGCTACAATGGCTCAAACTCATGCCATGTTTCAAAGTTCCTCGGAAGCCACTCGACAGAACATCCAGATGATGGCTGCGGCCGCTGTTGCCGCTCAGGTTGCTCAGAAAAAGAACAACCATTTCCGCATTTCGGAGGACGTGAAATCTGGGGGGCTTGATTCCATCACTGCTGATGATGAAAGAAAAATGTCCGGTGGAAAAGCTCTGGGACAATCCATTGCTTTTACGAGGTCGGACTTGGTTGATGGACCTGCTAATCAAGCGAATAATGTGATTGAGAGCTCACCTCGATCTCTATCCGTCACCGGTACCATCCGCAGCTCACAGGCGGCGACAAGCAATCCTATGGATGCTATAAATGTTCAGAATTCTCATATACAGGCGCAATTTCAGCAGCATCAAATGCTGCAGCTCAAACAGCAACAACAAGAGCATCAGGGGTTGTCAGCAACATCAGTTAGAAATAAGGTGCCTGTGACTAGTAATGGGAATATTTATTCGGAGCACTTCAATTCGCCTTCTGCAGTGGCGAACAAATTTCCGAGTGCACTATCCGGCTTTCCGCAGAATCTTGTGCAGAGCAACACCAGCAGTCCAACTCATTCTCCTCAATGGAAAAGTTCCAACCGAACAAATACATCCCAAGCCCCGGCTTCTATGGCTCCGACGGTAAAGAATCATCCTCAGCAGCATTCTCGCGGTACTCAACCACCACCCCACACTCAAATATCTTTTGGTGGAAATCAGAAGGCATCATCAAATTCACAAGGGCAACCACCTTCCAGTAGCAACCAAGCTCCGTCTTCCCCTATGATGGTTGGCTCTCCAACAACCTCATCCATCTCCAAAGGTGCTAGTGGGAGCCCAAGAATGAATGCATCTGCTTCGGCGAACAGCAAAATGGGCCATGCTCCATTGTCAGCCCAACAGCCGAAGAACTCGCCATCAATAACCAATCAGAAGGCAGCATCAGTTCTTGGTAATCACCACATGACTTCTTCCTCTGCCAGTAGTGCAGCAAAGGCTCAAATGCAACATCAGCAGTCTCAGCAGCAGCTACCTAAAGCTATGCAACAGGCTCAACTCTTCTTCTCAAATCCGTATACACAGACCCAACCTCCTCATACCGTGACTACAGGTTCCGCTGCATCTGCACCTGGTGGATATTATTTGCAGCGAAGACGGCCTGACCAAAACCATCAGGTGCCAAATGCTCCTGCAACGTCGTCAGCTGGGATGCTAACTTTGAGCCCTCCTGTTACTCATGCTGGTACGAGTACGAGTGATCCAGCTAAGGCAATAGCTGCGGCCACTGGCAATTTGAAAGGTGCAGGATTACCATCCCATGGCATCATGAATGTATCTCAGTTTACTGCTCAATCTGCTGGAACCGTTTTGCCTGCTGGCTTCTCCTATCTCCACCCTGTTCCAGCAGCTGTTCAGGTGAAGCCTGGCGAGCAGAAACAACCTGCGGGTTAGTTCCGTGGAATACCTTTTTTGATTTTCTGATTACCGGGTGCTAGGCCAAATGCTGTGAGAGCTACTGTTTGTTTAAAAGTAACTGGAGGTGTGAATTTATGGATGAATTTACGACTTGTGACCAGGACATGACACTTTGCATGAATGGCAGCCTGAGAAGAAGAAATGAAAGTCTTCCACCCGATTGTGGATCCCATGAGGAATCAACAATGGATCATAGAATGAGCGGCAGCCTGCTGTTGGACGAAACTCGGAGGACACAGCGAAGATTGATGCTTTGTTTCAAATACATATCCTGTGAAGGGGAATGGGGATGAATGCTACCAATTGTGCACATTCTTCTCTTAAATTTGGCAGTGTTCTTGAGCGGTAATTTACTGGGAGTGATGCGTTCGTCTTGGAATGCAGGAGTCGATAAGGAAACATTTTTTTGCATCAACCAGTTGAAGCTAGATGTTAGAAGACGTGAAGAGCATGATATTTTTTGGTCATGGTATTCCCATCTGTTTTTCTCTTAGTCTAGGCATCAGTTGTTCTTACCTGAAAAAAAAAAAGAGCATTCCAAACCCAAAAGTATTCAGAGACTTGAATGTATTGGAGGATGTACATATAAATCAATCTTTTGGTTCTTCAAACTTTTCCTTGTCCTGTTCTGAATACCTTTTTGTTTGTATGGATATATTGGTGGATTAAATGTATGGTGAAGGCAGAACCTTGGTAGCCTGTGACTGCTGGATGTTACAAGAGTGGTATAGTTTAGAAAATTCAAAGCACCTGTCGCGATGCGCGAAATTTTCCTATGCCTAATGCTAAAGACCGGATGCTGGGGCTTACAAGCCGAAAATCATTCCTGGCCGTCGGA
>JAOYMZ010089064.1:0-10931 GCA_025802335.1 Pinguicula primuliflora
TAGGAGAAGCTTGTATTTTTAAATGGGTTTGGGCCTTTCTTCCACTTTTTGGGCCTTTTCTCCTTCTTTTATATGACTTGGCCCTAAAACACAAAATAAGATAAAAACAAGTAAACTAATACAAAAATACAAATAAAAGTATGATTTCAAGCAAATATTATCATTTAAATGAGAACAAAAATGCATATGAATTGAACTCATAAATTGTTCTTAATAATTATTAACTCTCAGTTTACTTATAGGCTAGTTGTCTAGAGGAAATCTTTGGTGTTGAAAATCCAAAATGTGAAAGAATGTATGTGTTCATCCTCTATAAACAATCTGAAACACACAGAGATGAGAAGATAATTCAACTAAAAATCTAGACCCGTATCGCACTAAAAGAACTGGTTATGATTTGGTTTCTTATCGCCGAAGAAGAGGTTCAATTTTAGAATGATCTTGTGGCTTCTTTTTTCGGCACAAAGCCATCGCAATTGCTGAAGCAGCAAACAAAATGGCAACTTCACCAGCAATTGTAGCTCAATTGGCAACTGCAATGAAATCTAATTATAAGGTTTTGTTTTGTGTTCTGCAAAATGTATTGATTGTATCAAAAATTGGAACCGAAAAAGCTTTTTCCTTTTAGAGACAAGGGAGAGCCCGACACTGATAGGGGCAGAATAGATCACATTTTGTGCTTGCTTTTATCACTATTTGTTATCTCGTATTGAGCCATACACGAGTTATGTAACCTAAATGTGTTCATTTGGTGCAACATTAGGTGTGCAACATTTCATGTGTAACAGCTACATATTAAGGTGATATTTCTAGCAAGGAGGCTAGGAGGGATCTACAAGTCACACTTCTTTCAAGTCCTATCAAGTATGTTATGCAAAGTGTCCTTGAGGAATAGTGAAGATTGGAGGAAGAGGATTTTTGGCTAAGTATTATCGGATGAGGCAAGAGATACATTCTCTTTTCAAAAAAGCACAAGGGCAAGAAGGCCTTTTCACCTACAAAACAGGACCTAGAGTACACAAGGATCACACTTCACTCTTTCCTCCTCATTCTGATCGAGAGGTGGATTCACACAAGTTATCTAAGGAGAAGAGCTCTAGGAAGGATACTTGGAGCAGCATGGATCGGAGGATGCAGCCATCAACCATGACCTACTTTTTAGTTTTCTTTACCTTTATTGTTGCTCATACCTTATCATGAGCTAATTCTATAAACTTGAGGCTCGGGGGAGCCGAGCTGCACTGTCTTTGAACATGCCTTCTTGAAAGCATATGTTAGGAGGGATAAAAGACACACTCATAGTGTATGAGAAGTATCCTTGAATACACTGCATTGTAGGGAATGTCCTTAGGTGAACTTACCTTCACTTACACAAATGTGGTGAGGCTGAAAGGCTAAATTCCTGTGTGTGAGGTTAGACTACTTGGTAAACTCGACAGAGAGCCATGTATACAGGGGTCATGTGGGTCATTAACAGCATGAGTAGATTGAGTAAAGCTTGGAGCAAGAAATGACAGTGTAGTGAGGCATAACCTTAGCCTTGAGTTGCCTTCCTCCTATCCGTGTTATTTTAATCTTTTTCGCACCTTTAGTACAATTGAGTGACAACAATTGTGTTGAACTTGCATAACTCGTGGTTAGAAATAGTTTACCTTCTGTTCAGTAGAACAACAAATCAATCAAATGATCTTTGGCTTCAAAGTTAGCAGTAGTGACTTGAGCATGAATTGAGCTTACTCCTTTGGGAGATGACCTTTGCTCACTGCAAAGTATTACTTGTGACAGTGTATCCTTGCACTTAATTGTGTTTGTAAGCACCCATCAAGTTTTTGGTACCGTTGTCGTGGAGTAACGCACCATTTCATGCTTATAGTTGCAAACTGTGAACATTGTAGCTTTATTGTTTTTATGTTTGTCTTAGCTTCTGTTTTTCCTTGTGCAAGTGTGTATATTAGAGCTAGATCCCCTTATCATAATTCATCTTTAAGGAGGAGAACCAGGGAGTTAAGGGCATTAAGATAAGCTCAAAGAGACCAGACAGTCTAAGAATCAGATTCTGAGTCAGAATATGAGAGTCCAGCAGTACTTGATCTTGATCAAGTTGTCATGGAAGGTGTTGTAATCATTCATGAGAATGACAGGCCTATGGAAGCTTATGTAGTTCCTGAGGCAGTAAAGACAGCCCCAGCCATCAAAAGATCACCCATTGTGGTAAACAACTTTGAATTGAATCCTAGTACAATCCATCTGCTTCAATCTAATTCTACTTATTGAGGGGCAGAGATATCCAATCGTTGTACACATGTTGAAGCCTTTTCGGAGATATGTGATACACTGAAGATACATGGAGCTGACCAAGAAGCAATCAGGCTCAGATTGTTTCCATTTTCACTCAAGGATAGAGCCAGAGAGTGGCTATAAATCCTCCCTGTAGATTCAATCAGAAGTTGGGAAGAATTGAGAAAAGCATTCTTATTAGACTTTTCCCTCCTTCAAGAAGTGCTAGAATCATGCATGAAATCCAAACCTTCCGGCAGGGGCAACAAGAGAACATATATGAGGCCTGGGAGAGGTACAAAGGATTGCTCAGAATCTGTCCAAATCATGGACTGCAAGCATGGAGGCAGATCCAAGCATTTTACTTTGGCTTGGATCCCTTGACAAGAAACAATGATGATTCTGCTGCCATTGGCACATTCATGACACTTTCTTATAATCGAGCTCATACTTTTCTCGAAGCTTTGGCCCAGAGCTGTTATAAATGGCACGTGGAGAGATTGGCTCCAAGAAGTGTCAACCAAGTGCAACGAGTTGGACAAAATGATGCAGTAGCTGCTACCTTGATCACATTGTCTGCTAAAGCTGAGCAGTTGATGCCCAATTCTCAAATGCAGCAGCAACATCACTTCTCTTAACCTCAATCCCAAGCATTCATGGTTCAGCAAGCAAGTTGTAAAATTTGTGGAGGAGGACACCACTTCTCTCACTATCAAGAAACTCAATAGCAATCAAGTGTGGAACAATTGAACTATGTTCAACAGCAAAGGTTCAATCAGAGGGGTGTCTATCATCAAGGTGGTGGCTACCAAAATTTCAAAAAAAATGATGCTCCAGGCTTCAGCTGGAGCAACCCACTGCTCATCTATTGCAAGCACCAAAGGTGCAATACTAAGGAACCTCCAATGCAGCAAGGTTAGCAGAATCAGAGGCAATGAACTCTTTGAAAGAAAAATTAGACAATCACTTTTCAACCTTGGATAGATTGGAAAAGAATCAAGACATCTTGACCCAGTTGGCTCAGTAGAATGCAAAATTCATGGTAGAGACCAGAGCTGACATTCAGGATCAGAAAGTGGCTACGCAAAAAATGGAGCATGTCGTGGAACAATTAGCTGCTCAAATACAGGAAAGGCAAGTAGGGAAGTTGCCGAGTGTGACTGAAAATAATCGTAGGGAAAGTTGCAAAGTCATAAAGTTGATATTGGGAAGAGAATTAGAAGAAGTTGTGCTGCCACTAGCAGCGATGATTTCAGCAGAAACCAAAGAACCAAAGGAGGAATAAGCAAAATCTTCTAAGACACTGAAGTCAGTAAAGAAGAAACAACTCACTTAGGTAGAAAAAGAAGCCAAAAGAAGGAAGTGGGAGTAATCTTATCTCACAGACAAAATCATGAGAGAGCTCCTCAATCCCCAAAGATTTCACAAGCAAAGGCTGGAGCAGCAATTTGAAAAGTGCACTAATGTACTGAAGCTGTTGAAAATCAATATCCCCTTTGCTGAGGCATTGGAGAAAATGCCCATATATGCCAAGTTTATGAAGGATATCCTCACCCACAAAAGGAGGATCAATGAGGAGGGCACAATATCTCTCACTGCTGAAAGCCCAGCCATCCTGGACCAAAAGATATTCATTCCTCCAAAGCTTGCAGATCCGGGGAGCTTTGCTGTGCCTTATTCTATTGGAGAACAATTATTTGATAGAGCATTATGTGATCTTGGTGCTAGTATTAATCTTATGCCTTATTCTGTGTCACAGAAATTAGGTTTTGAAGAACCAACACCAACAGGGATTAAACTAGCTGATAAGTCTCTGAAGAAACCAAGAGGTGTAGTTGAAGATGTGCTTGTGAAAGTTGATAAATTTGACTTCCCAGTAGATTTTGTGATCCTGGATATGGAAGTTGATCAATGTGTTTCTATTATCTTGGGCAGACCTTTCTTAAGGACCAGTGGAGCTTTGATAGACATGAAGAAAAGGGAGTTGAAGCAAAGAATAAAAGATGAAGAAATCTGTTTCAGTGTTTATCCTACCAAGAAAATGCTAGCAAAACATGGAAGTGGGAATGAAGAGTGCAATGTGGTGGACATAAATAGGGAAGTTATTTTTGAGGAGTTAGGGTACGATGCGGACTCTTTGGTCACATGTTTAACCAGCTCTAACCCTATCTCTTTGCAGGAACCACAGGTGCAAGAATGTGCAAGCTGGATGAAGCAGAATGAACCTATTAAAGTCAGGACAGTGGAACCTTTGGAAGAATTACCTTAACCTCAAAAGAGTTCACTTGTAGCTTCTCCTGAAGTGGAGCTGAAACCACTGCCAAGCCACCTGATCTATGCCTTCCTTGGAGAGGCAGAAAGCTTACCTGTTATAATCAATCAAGAGTTGAACTTAGAAGAAGAAGAAGATTTGATAGTAGTGTTAAAAGAGCATAAAGGAGCCCTAGGTTGGACCTTGGCGACATCATAGGAATCTCTCCAACCGTTTGTATGCACAAAATCTTACTAGAAGACTTCAGCAAGCCCATAGTAGTAGCATAAAGGAGATTAAACCCCAAGATGAAGGAGGTGGTCAGAAAAGAAGTGTTAAAATGGCTAGATGCATGGGTGATCTACCCCATCTCAGATAGCAAATGGATAAGTTATGTCCAATGTGTGCCAAAGAAGGGTGGAATCACTGCCCTACTCAATGAAAATGTAGAGCTTATAGCCTCCAGACCAGTCACTGGATGGAGAGTATGCATGGATTATAGAAAATTGAACAAGACCACAAGAAAAGATCATTATCATCTTCCTTTTGTGGTCCAGATGTTGGATCAGCTTTCTAGTCATGCCTATTATAGCTACCTGGATGGATATAGTGGCTATAATCAGATCATGGTAGCTCCTGAAGATCAGAAGAAGACAACATTCACCTGTCCTTATGTCACTTTTACATTCAGAAGGATGCAATTTGGTTTATGCAATGCTCCAACCACTTTCCAAAGATGCATGATGTCTATCTTCTTAGACATGATTGAGAAGATAATAGGGGTCTTCATGGATGACTTCAGTGTCCATTGAGGCAGCTTTTCTATTTGTTTGAGTAATCTGAAGAGAGTCCTTGCAAGGTGTGAAGCAGTACAGTTGGAAAAGTGCCATTTTATGGTGGAAGAAAGAATTGTTTTGGGCCACAAAGATTCTGAAAAGGGTTTAGAGGTGGATAGGGCAAAGATAGAAGTGATCAGAAGCCTTCCTCCTCAAGTTTCAGTGAAGACAGTGAGTAGCTTCTTAGGGCATGCAGATGTTAGGAGGGACAAAAGACACACTCACAGTGTCGGAGAAGTATCCTTGAATACACTGCCTTGTAGGGACTGTCCTTAGGTGAACTTACCTTCACTTACACAAATGTGGTGAGGCTGAAAGGCTAAAGTCCTGAAGTGTGAGGTCAGACTACTTGGTAAACTCGACAGAGAGCCATGTATACAGGGGTCCTGTGGTTCATTAACAGCGTGAGTAGATTGAGTAAAGCTTGGAGTAAAAAATGGCAATGTAGTGAGGCATAATCTTAGCCTTGAGTTGCCTTCCCCCTATATGTGTAATTTTCATATTTCCAGCACGTTTGGTAAAATAAGTGACAGCAATTGTGTTGAACTTGCATAACTTGTGGTTAGAAATAGTTTACCTTCTGTTCAGTAGAATAACAAACCAATCAAATTATCTTTGGGTTCAAAGGGAGCAGCAGTGACTTGAGCATGAATTGAGGTTACTCTTTTGAGAGATGACTTTTGCTCACTGCAAAGTATTACTTGTGATAGTGTATGCTTGCACTTCATTGTGTGTGTGTAAGCACCCATCAGTCACTCTAGAAAACCATAGGTCCGTCGAACACCAAAACCTTCAATCAGGCTGGCTTCGACACCCATCCCCAAAATCCATGTAGGGAAATCATAAATTCTGCATATTAGGAAGTTGTAGAGCTATTCCTAGATGTCATTCCCAAATCGTAAAACCCTAGCCAACCTCCAAGAGTAAACTCGGCTAGTTTAAGCCGCAGCAATCCCAAAAACCCATACCCAATTGGCTTCTCTTTGTTCTGTAGGAACAAGCAGGCATAATGGTATGGCAAGGTTTGAGGACAAACGATCTGATGTGCATCAGATGCTACGACCCAATATGGATCCGTCTGGGTCAATTGAGGTAGGTATTGAGAAGGTTACTGCATTTTATTTTTTGAATTTCCCTGGTGGGTGGTCCCTTGAATCTATGTATAACACATTTGAGGTTAAAGGGAAGGTGTGGGATATAATTGTGGCTAACAAATGCTCGAAGGTGGGATTAAAATTTGGTTTCTTAAATTTCTGAATGTAGAGGATGCTGGCGTGATGGAAAGGAGCATGACCAATATCTGGATAGGCAGCTATGAGTTGAGGGTTAATGTGACTCGATTTGCTAAGGAAGGAGGTAGTGTGGACAAGGGAGACAATATGAAGAAAGGAAATGATAGGGTTTTATGGTTTTGTTATTGACAACAAACAGTCGTATTCAAAGCAGACTGAGATTATCAATTAGATAGGTTTTGTTAAAGCTGATATGAGCTATAAAGCGGTGTTGAATGAGGGAAGAATAGAAGGGGTGAAGTTGAAGGAGGTAGATGAGTGTTGTAAACAACAGGATAAGAATTAGAATTAGGATTTGGTTTTGAAAATAGTGGCAGGATAAGAATAAGAATTAGGATTTGGTTTTGAAAACAGTGTGTAAGGATGCTGATTGGTTGAAAATACCATAGTGGTGACTTTGAAAATTGTTGAAGGTTGTCAAAAGTTACAGTATGAACTCAGAAAGGGGGCTTTAAAAGGCTGCATGTGTGTGTTTGGAAGGAGGAAGGGCTTTGATAAAATATACCGAGGGTGATGAGTTGTGAAATTTGTGTGGGGTGGATAAGGTGTGGAGTGAGAAATGGATTGATAAAGTGATGAAATGGCAAGAGTACAGTAGAAATGAAGCTCGTGTGAAATTCATAAAGGTGTATGGCCTTCCATTAAATGCACAGACATGGAGGATCTTAAAAAACATAAGCAATAAGGTGGGAAAATTGATAAGGGTGGATGATGTAACTGAAAGAAAATCTTACCTTGAAGCTCTCTGATAGGATCCCATCAGCAACAAATGATCCTATGGTATACCAATGAAGATGGAAATCATGAAGTCTGTATAAAGGGATGGACCCGATTGAGAAGTGTTTACTCTCCACAATTCAATCTCATCCGTATAAAGAAATCAAGAAGACAGCTAGCAGATGCAAGTTACTGTTACATGTAAAGATGGACTCCTACTTCCATTGTAACTCTAATTCTATAAAGAGGGGAAGAAGGAGAAAGGATAGACTACGTTTTAAGAAGTTAAGAATTAGTTTACTTTCATTCAAACTTTAATTGTAGCATTACAAGGGTGGATTCTCCCCTATTCCAAAGGAGATTCAATCTATCAATACATTCTGTTCTTTCCAGTACAAATGTGTCTACAGATCACCAATTTATCTACTCCGATCAAGGAACACTGCACTCCATCTATCAGGATAGGTCGCCAAGCAAGATCACGTTACCGGAGCATCACCACATCGGTATTTGCCACAATAGACTTGGCGCATCCAGATCAGGGACCAGGCAGCAGTCTTTCGACCATACAGGGGTACTCTGGGACAATGACCCGGTCACGATTGCAAGAACTGCATCACTTTCAAACTGGTAGTGATAAAAAGAAGGGATGTGTTGCTAAATGAGATATGGAATATAGTGATTGATGGTCAGGAGACCAAGTTATGGATAGTTGAAGCTTCAGAAGTGAGATTTTAGGACGAGAGGTGGGTCTCTGATGTGGTCTATGATACGGTATCGGAAGGTGATAATAACCCAGAGGAGGAGAGTGATAGTACATCGAGTGAAGAGGGTAAAATAAGGGTGGATAAGGGAGATGAGGATGATAAAACAAAACCGATGAGTAATGGGAGATGGATTTGCATCATGATAAAGGGAAGGTTAGTGAGGGAATAGGAAAGTTGTGGCAGGCATTACCACAATCTGATGATGAAGGTGAAATGAGCATCTTCAATGGGGTTGGGTAGGAAACAGAATCTGGAGAGAAGAATAAAAATCATCAGAACAGAATAGAACAAGTAATTAGGAGGAAAGCATGGTGGATTTAATTGAAGAGGCTGAAAAGGTGGTTATCTGGGGGAGGGAAACTATGTGAGACAGACGAGATTGGCCGAAGGGATTCAGATGTGGGTGAGGGGGTTCAAAAAGGGAAGTGTAATAAAGGAGCTAGTGCAGGGGAGGGCCTTTGACTGAAGAAGAGGGAAGAGATGAAATAAATGAGGAACCATTTGATAACAAGTATGATTTTCAGGTGCAAAGAAAGAGACTGATGAAAGGGTGTAGAAAAGGGAAAAGAAAGTATCACAGAAAGATGTGAATGCAAAAATCAGATCAGATTGGGTGAATGAAATGGATAAGAGGCAACAATTGAGTAAAAGGAAAGGAGATATGGTTTCAAGTTTGAATGAAAACAACCCAATTATGTCAAATTCCATAACAGATAGTAACACTGAGGCATCCAATAATAGAAATATCCGAAGAGAG
The DNA here is from genome assembly GCA_025802335.1 of Pinguicula primuliflora. Taxonomy (NCBI): domain Eukaryota; kingdom Viridiplantae; phylum Streptophyta; class Magnoliopsida; order Lamiales; family Lentibulariaceae; genus Pinguicula; species Pinguicula primuliflora. The sequence continues at coordinate 8,898 of JAOYMZ010089064.1, forward strand.
ACAGAGGAAATAATGACAATGGGACTAGTTATGGGCTTTGTTTGCAATGGGAAAGAGGTTGCGTAAATGAGATAAAAAAAGATGAATATTAGGGATAGTACAATAGTGTGCGACAGTTGGAATAAGGGAGGGAGAGATGATGCAGAGGTGGTCCAAAATGAACATAATTACCTATAACGCGAGGGGGATTAGTGTGTGCACAAAAAATGAGAGGTATAAGGACATGGGGGTTGATTTTATTGGATTTCAAGAAACGAAAAAAAGAGAGGAGCATAGATTTTTGTCAAATCCTGTGGTAAAATGAGAATTTTTGATTGGGTCTACAAAGGGTCAGAAGGGTTATCTGGGGGACAATTATGTATCTGGAATGCTAATAAGTTCAGGAGGGAGGAAATATGGGATGAACAAGGGAGTTAGAAGTGGTTGGGAAGTGGAATATGGATACAGAAAAGTCCCACATGGTTAATGTATATGGTTCAAATGACCTAAGTTTAATGATTAGATAGTGGGAGGTATTGTCTGAAAGAATAAGGAGTGATACACAATATAAGTGGTGTATCTTTGATGATTTTAATGCAGTTTTGCACACAGATGAAAGGAGGGGAGAAGTGGAGAGTAACAGAGAAGAGATTTTGAGTTTAAGGAGTTTGTGGAGAGGAGCTTTTTCCAGACATACTGGTGGGTTGTGCGGCCGGCCATGTGGGCTAGGTGGTAAGCTCATATTTTATCACATTTTGAGCTTATTTAGCTTAGCAAATTTCATGACATTATGCCCTATTCACTTGATTTGTGCCTTATTTTGTGTTCAATTGTGTTGGAGCAGGTTTATGCATCAATTCTGTAAACTTATGCAGAAGTTGGAAGAAATGCTCTAAAGGCCATAGCATAGGCTCAAGTCTTTGAGCACATACTTTGTGCTATCTCCTTCATTCCATGTTCAAATTGATGGACTAGGATCACATGCAACATGATTTTGTACAATATAGGCCAACTTGGAGCCAAAGATATCAAGGAACAAAAAATTGCTAAATCTGAAAAGACCAATAACTCTCCAAGATGTTGTTTTGCCAAAACTGGGAAGAAGGCAAAGTGACTAATCTACCAATTGCAACCACCATATCTCTCTAACTTGATCGAGGATTGTGCTGTAATTTCATCACAATACAACCCTAGGAGTCTTCTACACTTTACATTGAGACAAGAAAGGCATTCGAGGTAGCGGACTAGGAGTTCTAATCCAATTAAGCAAAATACGTCATTTCGGGAAAAGTGGAAGAAATGTCCACGTAGACCCTTGCATCGAGCCTATCTCCCAGAATACTTTGAGGGCCATATTGTAACTTCACAGGAGCATCGACCTAAGAGTCTTGAACAATTCTCATTCAGCGAGAAAGAGCTCTGGAGGCAGCATAAAAGTAATTTCTTGGCGACAACACAAGCTGGTCAATTAGAGCTTTGAAGCTGATTTCCTACTATTTCCAGCCATATCCTGCCAGCTGCTGCATCTCCATGCTTGTATCAGCTCATACTTCGAGCATGAGCTAATTCTGTAGACTTAGGCCTCGGTTGAGACGAGCTTTATTGCTTTTGACTATGTTTTTATGAATCATTTGAATCATACTTGCTGATTCTTGAATGAATAGTACTCTTTTGATAATCTTGAATGTTTTGGCCGAAGCCTGTTGAGTTTATGAAACGAACCAAAAATTCAGTCTTTTAATAATTAATAGGTTCGTCTGGCAGTGTAGTGTCGATAGCTTCAAAACATACTACACCCAAGCCTTTACTCGAACTCCAAACAAGACATCGAGCTATTAAGTTGCTAGGCCCGGTAAATCCATAATAACACATGCCCATGATACACATCGGGTTTTCAAAATAGAGTACAAATACTAGAAATTACAACTTCAAGGTTTAGGATAATGAAGAGCATCCACAAATCAGTCACTGCATGACATTGACAGAGAATGATCTTCTGGAATTTGATGTTGGCCCTTAATTCCTGCCGGCAACGCTGCCCTCCGGATCTGTTCA
>JAOYMZ010089075.1:0-10931 GCA_025802335.1 Pinguicula primuliflora
CTCAAAAGGGACCTGACTATATAGGAGTTTGGTGGTGGAATGAATGAGAAAAGCCTGATAGATAGGACTAGATACAGGATTGATGCATGTTAGCTTAGGCAAAATTACTGCAGCTTTGAATCCTCTCACTTCACTGAATTTTTACGCCAGTTTCCATTGCGATTGTGACTATGTTGTCTCAAAACAATTGAACCTCATCACATTAGCTTTCCAAATAATTTTAGTTTATGTCAATCTGATTTTTCATTCAAAAGATATGCACCTCTGAAGTCACTGATGTCATGACTGAAACCAGTTTTCTGAAACATGTTTACCTTGCTCCTTGTGATTCTGACCCTTGCTCATGCATTGTATTATAACTTGATCGTGTACACTTTTCATGCCCCATCAAGTTTTAGGCACCGTTGCCGGGGAGCAATAGCCATTTACATGTTTTAGTTGTCGGTTTTAAGTTCATGTTCACAGTTTTTCTTATGTTCATTTGTTACTGGTTTTTGTTATGAGACTTGAACTGTTTGCCAGATAATTTGCAGTCTTGAAGCCCGCACTGGGTGAAGTTAATTTTGCAAACTTAGATAGCACCAAAGAGGGACCTGAGACCTGGAGAAATGGAACTGCATGAAGATGACAAGCCCATTGCAACTTTTGCTATGCCTTGAATTGCATTTGTAGTACCAGCTCTTAGAAGACCCTCTATATCTGCTTCAAACTATCAGCTGAAGCCCTCCACTATCCATCTGTTGCAATCACACTCAACATTTGATGGAGCTGAAACCAGCAATCCATACACGCATGTAGAAGCATTCTTGGAAATCTGTGATACCCTCAGGTCAAGATGCTGTCAGGTTGAGACTATTTCCTTTCTCAATAAAGGGGAAGGCTAGAGACTGGCTCTATAGTTTGGCACTAGATTCTATTCAGTCTTGGGAAGGACTCAGGACAGCATTCTTGACACATTTCTTTCCCCCATCCTGAAATGCTAAGCTTTCTCAGAAAATTCAAACATTTCAACAAGGGAGGTATGAGAGCTTATATGAGACATGGGAGGGGTTCAAAGGATTGCTGAGAGGCTGCCCTACTCATGGAATTCAGAATTGGAGGCTAATTCAGATTTTTTATTTTGGATTGGAGCAAGAAATCAGAAGAGAGGTTGATAGTGCATCTAGTGGAACTTTTATGCAAAAGAGTTATAACCAAGCATGCTCTTTGTTGGAAACACTCGCGCAAAATTGCTATCAGTGGCCATCTGATACGGAGTTTGACAAAAGGGCCCCTCAAGCCACTGAAGATAACAGGATTGAAGTCCTAGCAGCAGCTGTCAATGAAATTGCAGTGAGATTTGAACAAATTTTGCCCCAGGTGAAACCTCAAGAACATGTCCAAGTCAATGTGGTGCAGCAGCCTTCAGTTAGGGGCAAAGATGATCAGCTGCATTGACTGTAGGCACTGCAAAGCATGAGCACATTATGGCAGATCTCTAGATTTTCAAGTCTGATACTCAGGCTACTTTGCAAAAATTGGAGAACACTATGGGCCAAATAGCTGCTCGGTTGCTTAAAAAATCTGAGGAGATTATTTTCAACCCTGCCAGTGTCCATAATTCTGAGGACTGCCTGGCCATTCAACTAAGGTCACGTAGAGAGATAGCTGAACCAGCAAAACCTGCCAAGGAAGCAACAAAACCAGAAGAAAAAACTGAAGTTCAGAAAACATTTCCAGTGACAGAAAAACCTAAGCTTAGGCAGAAAAAGAGGGACAAGTGGGAGCAGATAGAGCTTACTCCAGAGATCATCAGGAATTTACCATACCCTCAGGCAGCCAAGAAGGATTATTTGGAGCAACAGTTCAGAAATTTTTTAGAAGTCTTCAAAAGGCTGCATATTAACATCCCTTTTGGTGAGGCTTTGGAGAAAATGCCTACTTATGCAAAATTCATGAAAGACATTCTGACTCATAAGAGAAGGATTGAAGCTGAAGGAACCATACCTCTAACAGCCGAGTGTTCAGCAATCTTGAGCAGACAAATGCCTCAAAAAATGGGTGATCCTAGAAGCTTCACAGTGCCTTGTAGTATTGGAGATCATAGCTTTGAAAGAGCTCTATGTGATCTATCTCATGCTTAATTATATCTCTAGGAGGTTAGGTTTTGAAGAGCCTAATCCCACTAGAATCACACTGCAAATGGCAGACAAGAAACTAAAGAAACCGAGAGGCATTGTTGAGGGTTTACTGGTTAAAGTGGATAAATTCATCCTTCCGGCTGATTTTGTTATCTTGGATATGGCCGAAGATCAAGGGGTCCCTATCATCCTAGGAAGACCATTGCTGAACACAGGAGGGGCCTTAATTGACCTGAGAAGGGGTGAGTTGAAGTTAAGAGTGGAAGATGAAGAAGTGAGCTTCAATGTTTACCCTGCAATGCACATGTCTGGTGCTTTTGAATCTGACTCAGACCGCTACTACATGATAGGACCAGTGCAAGGAGTCGAAGAAAAAGTTGTGGGATACATACAAGACCCCTTGTTTGAGTGTCTGACCTGTAAAGTGTGTGGCATACAAGCAGAACAAAATGTGCAAGAGTTCACAACTTCGCTTCAGAATGTTAGACCTTGGAGGAAAAGAGAACCTGAACCTCTTGTAGAAAGACCACCTTCTCAGCAATGCTCACTGATTCAATCTCCCAAATTAGATCTGAAAAGGAAGCTGAATTCAAGATGACACCTGAGTGCTTTGCAGCTTTTGAGACCCTAAAACAGTGCCTGATCGCAGCCCTTATCATGACAGCACCTGATTGGAACCTGCCTTTTGAAGTCATGTGTGATGCTTCTGATGTTGCTATGGGCTCAGTACTTGGCCAACGCAAGGATAAAAGGTTTCACAACATATACTATGCAAGCAGGATGCTCAGCAGTGCTGAATTGAACTACACTACCACAAAAAAAGAAATGCTGGCCGTGATCTATTCTTTCAACAAATTCAAACCCTACATACTTGGAAGCAAGGTAACTGTCTATTCTGATCATGCTGCTATAAAATATTTGATAAGTAAGCAGGATGCCAAACCAAGATTAATTCGTTGGGTGCTGCTGCTACAAGAGTTTGATGTGGAAATTCGAGATAAAAAGGGAGTTGAGAATGTAGTGGCTGACCATTAATCAAGATCAGCAGGACATGATTTTGTTCAGGTTAAGATTGAACATATCAAGGACTCTTTTCCTGATGAACAAGTGCTGGCTGTGATGGTTCAACCTCAGCCATGGTATGAAGATTATGTGAATTACCTGAACTGTAAGTTGCTTCCAACTCTTACATATCAGCAGAAGAAGAAATTCTTCGCTGAACTCAAACACTTCTTCTGGGAAAATTCATACTTGTACAGAGTTTGTGCTGATCAGGTGATCAGAAAATGTGTCCCAGAAAGTGAGACTAGAGCAATACTGCAGCACTGTCACTCTAGAGAGTGTGGAGGTCACTTTGGGAGTCATAGAACAGCAGCAAAAGTGCTCCAGAGTGGGTTCTACTGCCCAACACTATTCAAAGATGCAAACAAGTTTGTGAAAGAATGTGACAGGTGCCAAAAGACAGGAAACCTGACAAGAAGAAGTGAAATGCCTCAGGTGGGGATCCTAGAGGTAGAAATTTTTGATGTATGGGGAATTGACTTTATGGGGCCTTTTATTCCAGGCCAGCAGCAAGTATACATTCTAGTGGCAGTGGATTATATTTCAAAATGGGTTGAAGCTGTGGCTTCCCCAACTAATGATGCTGCTGTGGTTGCAAAATTTCTGAAGAACAACATCTTTGCGAGGTTTGGAACCCCCAAATACATCCTGAACGATGGTGGATCACATTTCTGCAATAAGGATTTTTAAAACCTGTTAAGTAAGTATGGTGTGAGACACAAGGTCACATTGCCCTATCATCCTCAATACAATGGTTTAGCTGAAATTTCTAACCGCGAGATTAAGCTCATTTTGGAGAAAACTATCAGTGTGACAAGAAAAGATTGGGCTTCTAGACTTCTAGATGTTCTATAGGCCTATAGAATTGCTTTCAAAATAACTATTGGCATGTCACCTTTCAGATTGGTATATGAAAAAGCTTGCCACCTTCCTGTGGAGTTGGAACACAAATCTTACTGGGCACTCAAACATCTGAATATGGACTTGGATGCAGCAGGAGCCAAGAGAATGCTACAAATTTCAAAACTGGAAGAATTTAGACATGAAGCTTATGAAAGTGCCAGAATTTACAAAGAAAGAACAAAGAAATGGCACGATCAAAATATTCAGAGAAAGGACTTTCTTCCAGGCCAGCAAGTTCTAATGTTAAATTCTAAGCTCAGGCTCGGGCCTTTTGAAGTGACTCAAGTATTTACCTATGGAGTGATGGAAGTGAAGAATTCTGAAGGTAGCACCTTCAAAGTCACTGGTCATAGACTGAAGATCTATAACTCACATGGAGACCGAATCGAGAGGAAGGAGGCTGTGAAATTCAAGGAGCCAGGATAGGGACTGATAGCACAATATGCAATGCACTTATATGCAAGTATACATAGCCACACAAATAGTAACTTTACTAGTGAGCAAAGGTCATCTCCCAAAGGAGTAGAGCTAACACACGCTTGTCAAATGCAATCCCAGAGTAACCAACATGATTTTGAGATGTCACTATTCTAACCAAAATAAAATACAACTAAAATAAACTCATCATATCTCAACATGTCCCAATATGATACCAAATAAGTAAATGACCCAAAACCTTAGCAACAAGAAAAAATGACCCGAAAGTTTCCAAACGCAATCACAACAATATCTGAAACTTTAACAAGATAGAGAGAATGCTCAAGGCTTTGGTGTATTACCTCCCAATGTACTCATGCCAAAATTTAACCAATTTAGTGCCTAATTTACTTATCTTTGCATCACGGGACTTCTATGCTCACCAAGGCTCTTGGGTTAACACTTGGCTCACTCTAAACCTCAACTTATGGATTTAATGGATCGTAACCTCTTCCAACCGTGTATTGGTGACCTTGAGTGAAAATGAACTATCCCTATTGTGACACTACAAGTTCGGGGTGCTATACTCCCAAGGACCGTAGTGTGATTGTGCCCTATGTAGGAGCTAGGTCTTATGATCTTGTTTCCGACCTAGCCCACCTAAATGGAGTGTAAATCCGGGACCAAACCACACCCAAGTGTTAAGCAAACACAACCATACAAAAATAATGTAAACGAAAACACCTTCATAACTTAAAATGGCATGATTCCAAAGGGAGGCTCAACCGAGCCTTGAACTACAAAGTTAGCTCATAGCAGGAGCTAAAACATGTAAATAAACGGTTCCAATACAAGAAATAGTCATAAAAACCAAGCGGAAATGAAAAACGGTGGCCAAATGTCTCGGTTGTGCAGCCCACAACTTCTCCTTCTTCCTTTCCTTGCGCAGCCAAGAAGCACTCCCGTCCGCTCTGAATCTCGATGTGTCGCTGGTGTAATGACCTCTTTCGCTCCTTAGGGCATTATTTTGGAGTGTTTTTACCTCGGGCCCCCTCATGTTTGCACTGGAACAGCACACTTAATTCAGGGTTGTTTCAGATATCGTTCCAGTTTGACCAGTTCATGTAGTTGCGTCCTAAACCATGGTTCCGCTGCTTCAACAAAAAATGCCATTCATATGCTAACCAGAAAATGCCATTCATATAGTCTAAGATTTTACCATTAATATCTTACTTATCTAAGTTATATGAAGTTCATTTTATCATCACCAAAATATAAACCACAAATAAAGTATTATACTTATATGAAATATAATAGGTATAAAGTTTAATAGGCATAAAGTTATATGAAGTTCATTTCTTATCTATTATACTTATATGAAGTTCATTTATCAATTACAAAACTTTATAATTATATGAAGTTCATTTCTTATCAATCTTTTTTAATAGGTATAAAGTAACTTTATATTTTCAAGAGAAATTGTTCACGAGCTCAAGGGCTATCTGTGGTGTGAATTTACCCCCGTGACCTCGCAGCATACACTGAGGTTTCAGCAGCAGAAGGGATATATCAGTCAGTTCACACGAAATGCAGTTGGGCTGTTGTCCTTGCTTTAATCTCGTCCATACACGTCCCAAATGGATTAGATTCAAACATGAAACTTATAGAGGAGTGTTTGATCTCTCTCTTGGTGAAATTCCAGCTTTAACCATGCAGGGACAAGAAAGTTATGAGCTATGCAAGGGCCTTCAAGTAATTCCAAACTTTTTTCCCAAAATGGTAATGCTACTTTTTGGAGGAGTGGTTGGCCTTTTCTAGTTCAAGCTTTGGCTCATTCCAAGCCATGTTTATTGATGTTTGAAGCTGTCAAACAGACCTGGAAGTGCAGCTATTTGGAACGGACCTCGAGCCCTTGCGTCATGGCTCAAGATGGTCCCTAGCTTTCATGAACCGATTCTGGTGTCTCAGACCTTAGTGTACTTTGGGACGATTTTTCTGCAATTTTTCTGCTAAGTCTAGACAGATTTGGGCTCCAAATAAATCCTTTGGCATCCTTGATTAATTCCGAATAAAATGTGTAGTGAATTAAGCACAAGTTGTTACAACATAAAAACATGCACCCGTTCATTAATGAAATGGAAATGAGCATGAATTGAGCACTAATCTTGATGTTTTGGGAATGAAATGGAATAAAATATAGCATGAAATAAGCCCTAATTAGGTGCTTGTCACATGCTCACATGCTCACACATTCCACGCTCACATGCTCACACGTTCCACGCTCACATGCTCCATGCTCTACGCTCACACACTCCACGCTCACACGCTCACATGCCCACACGCTCAAACGCTCACACACTCCATGCCCACATGCTCAAACCCTCACACCCTCCACGCTCACACGCTCACATGCTCTTATGCTCCGCACGCTCAAATGCTCGCACACTCACATGCTATAAAATCACATGCTCCAAAATCACATGCTCAAATGCTTCACACTCACATGCTCACGTGCTAAAATGCTTACATACTCAAATGTTCACACATTCACACGCTCAACACTCACACACTCCACACTCACATTCACACACACTCACATTCACACACGCACACACGCTCCATGCTAACACGCTTACTCGCTCACATGCTCACATGCTCAAATGCTCAAATGCTCAAACGCGCCACGCTCACACCCATCATGCTCCATGCTCACATACTGCACGCTCACACGCTCCACACTAATATGCTAACACGCTCATATACTCACATGCTACATGCTCACACGTTTATATGCTCACACACTCACATGTTACACGCTCACATGCTCTACTTTACAATGCTCACATGCCCACATGCTCACATGCCGACACACTCAAATGCTCACACGCTTAAACGCTCACACACTCCACGCTCACACACTCCAGGCACACACGCTCAAACGCTCTACGCCCACATGCTCACACGCTCACATGCTCCACACTCACATGCTCCACGCTCACATGCTCCACACTCACATGCTCCACGCTCACATGCTCCATGCTCCCACGCTCAAATGCTCACATACTCACATGCTCATACGCTCATACATTCCACGCTCCACGCTCGTATGCTCCATGCTCGCATGCTCCATGCTCACACGCTTATACGTTCACATGCTCACACGATCCATGCTCACATGCTTCACGCTCACATGCTCACATGCTCACACCCTCACAAGCTTACCTGCTCACATGCGCACACGGTCAAACGCTCAGATGCTCACATGCCCACACACTCCATACTCACATGTTCACACACTCAAATGATCACATGCTCCAAACTCACACGCTCCATGCTCAAACGCTCACATGCTGCATGCTCAATAGCTCAACGCTCACACGTTCGACTACTCACACGCTTACACGCTTAAATGCTCACACGCACACACGCTCACAAACTCCAAGCTCAACCGCTCCATGCTCACATGTTCTAATGGTCACACGCTCCACGCTCCACGCTCACATGCTTATACGCTCTCACGCTCACACGGTCACACTCACACACTCACATGCTCAAATGCTCAAATGCTCAAACGCTCACACGCTGCACGCTGCACGCTCCACGGTCACATACTGCACGCTCAAATACTCACATGCTCCATGCTCAAATGCTCACACGCTCACACCCTCACATCCTCACACGCTCACATGCTCCACGCTAATACGCTCACACGCTCTACGCTCAAATGCTCACACGCTGCACACTCACTTGCTCGCACGCTCCCGCTCACACGCTCACATGCTCCACGCTCACACGCTCACATGCTCCATGCTCACACGCTCACATGCTCCATGCTCAAACGCTCACATGCTCCATGCTCACATGCTCACACAGTAACACACCCACCCACTCACTCGCTACACGCTTACCTGCTCCACGCTCACACAATCCATGCTCACACACTCACACAATCCATGCTCACACATTCCACAATCACACACTCACACGTTCCACGCTCCATGCTCACACTCTCAACGCTGACATGTTCACATGCCCACACAGTCAAATGCTTACACGTTCCATGCTCACACGCTCCACACTGACACGCTCCTTTCTCACACGCTCCACGCTAACACGCTTCATGCTAACATGCTCACACGCTCCACGCTCACACGCTCGCATGCTCATATGCTCACACGCTCCATGCTCACACGCTCACTCGCTCCATGCTCACACGATCACACGCTCCATGCTCACACGATCACACGATGACCCACTCACTCACTCCACGCTTACCCGCTCCACGCTCACATGCTCACACAGTAACACACTCACCCACTCACTCGCTCCACGCTTACCTTCTCCACGCTCACGCACTCTACGCTCACACGCACCACGCTCACACACTCACACAATCCATGCTCACACACTCCACAATCACACGTTCCATTCTCCACGCTCACACTCTCCACGCTGACATGTTCACATGCCCACACAGTCAAATGCTTACACGTTCCATGCTCACACGCTCCACGCTCACACGCCCCATTCTCACATGCTCACACGCTCTATGCTCACATGCTCACATGCTCTATGCTCACACGCTCACACGCTCCACGCTCACACGCTCCACGCTCACACTCTCACACGCTCCATGTTCACACGCTCACATGCTCCATGCTCGCACGCGCACAAGGTCAGGCACTCACACGCTCACACGCTCCACGCTCCATGCTCCATGCTCACATGCTTCACGCTCACAAACTCCACGCTCACATGCTCCACGCTCACATGCTCCACGCGCCCATGCTCAAATGCTCACATGCTCACATGCTTGCACATCACACGCCCCTAGCTCACACGCTCCACGCTCACACACTCCACACTCCACACTCCACACTCCACGCTCACACGCTTACCCTCACATGCTTACCCACACACGCACCACGCTCACATGCTTCACGCTCCCATGCTCCCATGCTCACATGCTCACACACTCCACGCTCACAATCGGGTGCCCACAAGGGAAAATCTAGCAAGAAGAGGGGTACCTATGATTACTGATCAGTGCCCACACTGCGGAAATGAGCTGGAATCGGCCGACCATCTATTTGCAAATTGTCCTGAATCGCAGCAAGTATGGTGCAAAATCTTAGACTGGTTAGGGTTGCAGCTTGTTCTCCCAGACACGATCAATAACATTCCAACTCTCCTGGCAGGACAACAATTCGACTCAAAATCACGAAGAGCTTGGACCGTAATCTGGCAAATTACGTGCTGGTATATTTGGAAGAACCGAAACCTCCTCATCTTCAATCAAGACCAAGCGCAGATAGATGGTTTGCTAGAAAAGATCTAAATGGAGAGCTGGCTAATCCTGAGAGTTTATCACAAGATAGACCTCACAGTAAACCTGCATAATTGGTGTATCGAACCATTCATGTGTATGAAGTGAAAGTGAGGGGAAGAGTGAAATGTAATATTTTTAAATACTTGGGTATGTATGAATAAAAAGTAAAGGTTACTTACCAAAAAAAAACGCTCACACGCTCCATACTCACACGATCACACACTCCGCGCGCACACGCTTCGCACCCACACGCTTACACGCTCCACGCTCACACGCTCACATACTCACATGCTCCACGCTCAAACGCTCACACTCTCCATGCTCACACACTCCATGCTCCACGCTCACACGCTCACATGCTCACACGCACACATGCTCAATGTGAACTTACATACTCACACACTCACATGCTCACATGTTCACACACTCCACGCTTCACGCTCACACGCTCAACATTCAAACGCTGCACATTCTACGCTCACACGCTCACACACTCCATACTCACACACTCAATGTTCACATGCTCACACGCTCCACGCTCACATGCTTACACGCTCCACGCTCACATGCTCAAATGCACACATGCTAACACATTCGACGCTCACATGCTCACACGCTCCATGCTCACACGGTCACACGCCCTGGCTCACATGCTTTCACACTCCACGCTCACATGCTCCATGCTCACACGCTTCATGCTCATACGCTCATATGTTTCATGCTCAAACGCTCACATGCTCTATGCTCACACGTGCACGTGCTGAAATGCTCCCATGCTCCAATCGCACACACTCACACGCTCCACGCTCACATACTCAAACGCTCACATACTCCCATGTTCCCACATCATACGCTCCATGCTCAAACGCTCACACGCTCACAGCTCCTTGCTCAAATGCTCACACGCTTACATGCTCCACGCTCACATGCTTACACGCTCCCCTCTCACACGCTCCCCTCTAACATGCTCACATGCTCATACATCCACACGCTACATGCTGACATGCTGACACGCTCCACGCTCACACGCTCACATGCTCACACGCCCTTACGCTCAAACACTAACACGCTCCATGCTCACATGCTCCATGCTCAAATGC
>JAOYMZ010089086.1:0-10931 GCA_025802335.1 Pinguicula primuliflora
GTTCATTGAGTGAGATGAGGGTGGAAGTACTTCAACAAGGGGTTGGAGGGCGTAATAATAGGAGTTGATTTGGAAAAGGTTTTAAAAGAACCATGGTTTCAAGAAATGTAGAAAACGAGAGTCAACCATAGCCGAAACATAAAATTCTGGGAAGAAAAATATATCTATTGTATTACACAATGGCCATAAAATTTGGCAGGTTGTATAGAAAAAAAAAAAACAGGACTCATATCTGATGAAGGGGAATGGATTGAGGGCGTGTGGATATAGAAATGGGAATGGAAGAGGGAGTTGGATGAATGAGAGGTGAGGGATTTGAATGAACTAATGGTTTGTCTTGCTGATGAAAATTAAAGGAACATGTGGAAAATGTTTGATTGTGTACATCCTACCCTCTCCATATCCTGGTTAAGGGCGGGATTTACTGGGTATGTTTGGTGTGGTTTGGTGTGGAAAATGTATGACAAATGAAGGAGAATCAACCAGAAGGATATAGCTTGAAACAAGCTTACAAGGATATATTGGAAGACTAAATACAACCGTTCATAGGAAGAAGCTGAAAAATTGCAGCAGGTTTAGAACAAATATATTCATAGGGAAGTATCCATATTCCTATGGGAATTGGTACAACAAAAACTACAAACAAAAAGCAATCTGTAGCATAGAAAAGTCATAAATCCTGAAGAACAGATAGAGTGCTTAGTGCTTACTCATGTAACAGCAACAAAGAACATGAACAACATGTTTTTCAAGAATGCAATGTGACAAGTATGCCCTGGAGAAAACTGTTGGAATGGTTAAATATACCAGTGGCAATAGAGACATAACCTTCTTTGGAACATTTCATCAACATAAAGCCCCTTCAGGTATAGCAAACCATTTGGATTGCGATCTGGGAACTTTCCTGACAGGTACGGAAGACAAGAAACTTAATCCATTTTGAAAATCTGAGCCTAATTTCGATAACATAATGAAATATGTACAAATATTCACAACAGCTGGTTCATGACGAAAGATGGAAAAAGCAATTATATACTCTTTATCGTAGTGGATGATCCACCCAATCTTATATGCATGCTTGTTTTGTAATTACTAATTAGCTTTCGAATAGGGATAGAGGCGGGTAGGGTCACTATTGAATGTTTGAACGTTTAATTAAATCCATACTTTTATGTAGGTAAATATGATGAATATTTTCGTTCTTTCACAGTATCTGAGAGTGTACACTTCCGACTAATCTAGGGTGTTTACATCCAGCCCAAAGACTCCTCCAGATTAGGTCGGACCAAACGCTTTTGCTGAGATTTGAATACGAGACATATTGAACTCAAACCAACGGTCTTGGTTGACTATGAAATCCACACTCGCTTATGAAACTAAAAAGAAAATATGATGCGACATGGCATATGTAAAAATTTGCCTCAAATCAAACATGTTCGTAATTTGTTCGGACTAAATGAGTTTTTGAACCTGAAAATTGAGTAGTGATGTAGCACACTTACAATCTCACACTTCAAATACCTCCTGCCGTGACAGGAGGGCATTGGATAACAGTTGAGTGTTATTTTTGACAATTAATTGGACCGATGTTATATTCATTAATACGACAACATGTAGCATAAGTGTTCTAGAAATGTCTAATTTAAAGTGTGTTATATCATTTTCGCCGAAAAATCGACCTATCAAACCACCAAATCCAAACCCTTATCTAGCTTTTCATTTATTAAAGGAAAATGCTAGATGATTATTTGCAAGTGGGACTTGGTGTCTCGGCGTGGGTAATGAAGCTGAATGAATTAATGGATGGATGTCTAGATCATCTTATATTCCTGTCCTAGGAGGGAATCTTGGGTAGGGACATCCATGAATGTTTATTCAACTTGCTGAGACATTCTGATCGGGTGATTCATTGTAATGTATTTTTTATAAATAAAAAATAAAAAATTGTAATGTATTTTTATCGATAAACCATGCATATATTTTTCTGTACCTTTCCTTGCTTCTAACCAGATTTTTATATGACACGCTATTTATAACCTCTGTTCGAGATAATACTCGCTTAATACTCCTACCTACTATCTATGCATTGGGCGGTTAGCTTCCACCCTGTCCAAATATCGTCTAAATCCCGCTTCGGCCGGTTATGCCATCGCTTAGGCCGCTTAGGCACTTGGCGGTCCTTGACCGTCCAGGGACAATCCAATACTTTATAGAGCACTGCTTATAATACATTATTTTTACCGGATAAATTGATATGTTAGCATCCAATTGGGTGTCGTAAAATTCAGTCTCACTGTTTTATCCAACACTCAATCATTTAATCCAAGTGGTGCAGAGGTGTCACTATATCACTTCTGCATTATCATGCCAATAACTGGTCTCTGTCCATCTCTGTTGTCAATATCCACAGGTTCTCTCTCGTTTCCTCCGTTGTCCTGCAATTCCATTTCGTCATGTGTTTCCTCTTCGTGTGAAACAAGCAGTAGTGGAAGACAAAGAGGAGGAAAAAGATCACAACTTTTACATGTGTGTAAACCACTCACAAAACTATGGGTCAGCAGCCACCACATCTTCATCCCTATTTTCAATTATTTTTGGATAACGCAAGGAAATCCGAGATAGGTACATACAACGTCCTACCGCAATAACCTACAAATCACAGTAGGGACGTAAACCCTAAACCACACTTGACAAGCCAACTATGACAGGCTCATATCGCTGACGAAATTTAAATTCATAAAGAGTGCAATGTAGAACCGCTATTCCAAACGGTGTGTTTTCAATTATTACACCAAACAGCAGGGCCCCAGTATCTTTGTTTTGTTGCTGTTGTTCTGAGAATATCGAGACTAAACTTGTACCCTCCTTCTTCATCCTCCATACCTCCACCATTTCAGTTTCATTTCAATGGCTGAAAACACAAACCAACACCATGATCATCCCCTGCTTCTCCAATCCCTCAAATGCCCACGATGCGATTCCTCAAACACAAAATTCTGCTACTACAACAACTACAGCCTCTCACAGCCGAGGCATTTCTGTAAAGCCTGCAAGCGCTACTGGACGAGAGGGGGGACGCTCAGAAACGTTCCGGTGGGCGGAGGATGCCGAAAAAACAAAAGGGTCAGGCGGCAGACGACTTCCGGAGCCGCCACCGCCGCCGAGACAACTCCTCATCATAACATCGCCCCACCACAAAATTACAACCTCACGACCAACCCGACTAGGCTTAACTTCCCCTTCCCAGCCTTCGGCTCTGCTCGGGATTTCCCCGGAAACAACAACAGTAACAGGGGATCTGATTTCGAGCATCAGATGAATGGTTTCGGAATGGGAGGAAGTGATGGAATATATAATAATCATTCTCTCTGTTTTGGGTCTTCAGCCTTTTCGAATTCCACATCAGTGATGGGTACTCTGCTGGCGTCTGGTGTTCAGCAGCCAGATGAAATTGGATCCATACAACATGTGAGTGTGAGTCATCCTCAAGATCCATGTCTTATATGGTTTGATCCCACGAGCATGACTGGTTCATCACCATCAGTTCAATCTCTGATCTAAGAGCAATGTCTCTTACTGCTAGCGCTGTGGTATACAATAACTGTGTGGCTGGGAGAATTTATGGTGGATCTGAGTGATCATGTCAGCAGCAAGAAGGATTCAGCCTCCATGTTTTTTGATTTGGATGCTGAATTTTCATGACTTCTATCACATATATATATTTTTTGCGCTGAGAGGATTCTTGGATCCAGTTTCATCTAATCTGCAACCCTCAGTTATACTATGTTTTAATTTTTTTTTTGCTGTCTCCAGGGTTACATTTGTAACATGAAATTATAGGTAGAAAATGAATGAATAGAATTGTGGGGGTTGATTCTAGGCTCAGATCCTCTACGGGACAAAGAAGTCTGTCAGTATATAGCAAGATATAATTCAATTTGAAACCAGAAAATGCATGGAGTAATAAATTGCTCAAAAACAACAAATCCTGTAGGTCTGAGTCTAGATCTATCGAAGATCTATGCAGAAATCACGAAATAGGTCGCAAAACACAAGCCGTCAGCTCTGAAATCTTGAAAGAACCGCCTTCTGACAGCTCAAATTCACTGAACAATCGGTTCAAAACAACGAGCGAGAGACAAGGAGTCCAGATCTGGACAGAAACTTATCAAGAAGCTGAAGAACAGAGCTGATTTCTCGGCAAGAATGAGAGTATAGCTAGGATTCGAGAGAGAGTCTCGGAGAGAGAAAATCTCGCAATCAAAAAAAGTGGTATAGTGAATTAGGTTTAGAATGAGCCCAACTGTGGCTATAAGTATCATGGACAGGAGTTCCCAAACAACAGGTAAGTGAATTAGATGGGCCACGGGACATAATTGGTCCAATATCAGAAAATCAAGTAGGTCAGGAGCCCAGATCACATAAAATAGCCCCGCAGACTAATAATAGGCCTAGTAGTTAATTCAGTCCAGAAAATAACTCACAAGCTCGCACAACGAAGTAATGAACCAAAAAATTCGAGGATTGAGGTCAAATATGTAGTGTTCCGAATAAATGAATTTCAACCTCCAAGTTATGTAAACTTAACCCGATTGACAATTCAACATGTCATAATTAAGCCCGAGGACTTAGACTTGAAATAAATTTTTACATTATTCGGTTTATATGTGTTTCAGTGTGTGCACGTGTGATTAAATAAATAAACACAACATTAAAAGGTTAGTGAATGGGTCATGTCCCAAAATCCTAACAAGGATCTTTTATTTCCTCGTATGGTTTTGATGTAATGATCGCGAGTAAGGAGTGTTGGTATTTGGCCACTAAGGATCCTTGAACAATTGTGTCATAACAGAATTTGAATTTTGAAAATATGCTCTCAAGCACGATTATCGATGCTTATTTTCCGACCAAAATTCCGAATACTCAACCAATTAACCCTAAGATTCCAGCTTTCGACAAAATAGAGATCCGATATACAATTGATAAACGCTCTTTTGGCGCATCGAGTGGCGGAAAACTAAGATTTCGGTCCCAAATATGCGACTGCTCCGACGTAAGCGGCAGAAAAAAAAGCATTGAGTGGCGGAACAAAGCTCAGGTCCCAACTCCGTGTCCCTTAGATGTATTTATCGAAAGCTCAAGCTGTACAGTTGCACACCCAAAATCACAAGGGTTACAAGAATCGACCGATTAGTGATCCCAGCCAATGGCAAACACTGAAATCCAACCGGGGTCGAAGAACCCAAACACCCCTTTAATTGTTTCTGATACTGCCTTGTTAGACGCAGCTGCAGAGACGCAAAGTGATATCACTAACGGAACCATCGACAAGGAACCCGATAACCCATGGATTCAGGTGGGCAACCGACGAAAACAACAAGAATAGAAGGCAATTCTCCGGTCAGAAAAAGGGAAGGAAAAAATTCAGCAAGGGAAGCTTTCAACTTTTATTGAAAAATTACGAGCAGGATCTATCTCCTTCTTCATTACTAACTTCCCTCCGAATTGGACAGAATCCGAGATGTGGGACTTCTTCAGCAATCACGACAAAGTCTGCGATATTTACGCTCCCAGTAGACTGGAAATCTGAGGTAATCGATATGATTTTGTTCGCTTCGATAAATCATCGGATTCTGCTTCTATTTTGCAGGCGCTGAAAGGTTGTAAAGTCGGAACAACTACTCTCCAAATCAATCGAGCAAGAGACCTGAGGGAGGCAAAGAGTATGGACTTCCCGGTAAAACATTTCAATCGAGGAAACATCCGGTACAATCTTTTGGCTCTAGTTCTGGTATGCCTGTGGAGGAAGTGGAAACATTAGAATATTCCCCTGTTCCAGATGATTTAGTGTGGTTGGATTGCTGTCTGGTAGGGCTACCAATGCCCATTTTGGATCTGAATTCAATGCATAAAATTCTGCAGGAAAACGGTTACTTTGACTGTTCCATCGTTAGACTTGAAGGAGGAGAAATCTTGTTTAAACTAGCATTCGTGGAGATGAAGTTCACCCTACTTAAAGACAGAAATACACGGCTCAACTATGCGTTTGCAATTTGAGACCCTGGAAGGTCGTAAATGGCAGATTAGTAAGGCCGGTTTGGCTTCGCATTAAAGGTACACCTCTACATTGCTGGAATGACCATTTCTCCAAGGAAGTAGTTTCAAGTATTGGAGATGTCCTGCAAATCGATGCTCAGACGAGTGATCGTTCTGAGATGCTTCATGGCCACATTCAAGTACTTACAAACTCATGTGATTGTATACAGAAGAAAAAGATGATCCTCTCTGGGCCTGAAAAATTCGAGGTATGGATAGAGGAGGAGCAGGACATCATGTATATCAAGAATCTAACTAAGCCGTGGAAGGGAGAACAATCAAAAACTTGGCCAGATCTACATGTGGCAAATCAAGCAGCAAAGAAAGAATACATCCCGAAGAAAACCCAACAAAATAAAGCTCCAACGTCTATGGTTGTGGAAAAGCCTCCGACAGAACAACTCCTGCCACCACCTGTTCTGGGATCCTCAGATGTGGCAGAATCTAGTACCTCTACCAAAATGTCATCACCTTTAAAAGACTGTTCAGTAGTTCAGAATGACAAGGAAGTAGACCTTAGACCACAAGAATTCTCTTCCGTGTGCCCAGTGGAAGCAGATGTAATTCCCCAGTGATTAGTCTGGCTGCAAAGAGTACAGCGTCCCCCTCAATTAAGGTTCATGGGGAGGGACCTCTAGATTCAGTGGCTAAAGAGGCAAGAATAGAAAAATAACCGTTATTAAACATCCGTCCAAATTGGGCCAGTAAAGAAATATCCTCTACTGAAAAGAGGAAGGTCTCAAAGGTAAAGGAACTAGGAGGTTTTACAGCACTCTTAGCAAGTCAGCATTCAAAATTGATTGTTCAGGCTCCTGGAAACAATATAAGCAGGATTTTGGTTTTCTCAGATCTAGAAGCTGGGAAGGATCCTGATTTATCGGCCACATCTTTAGATTCTCCACAAACGCCTTTTTCTAGTCCAGATCCTTTTAATCTTCAACACATCTTGGATCAGACACCCCGAACGTTGGACTAGATGAGTAGAGGTTTGTTGGATAAAGCAAAGAACTCAGCGGAGAGATTAAGGCAGCACACTTACATCATTCAAAGCACAGGCCAGCTGACTCCACCAGGGAGTCCTTTACTAGCAGAATCCGGCAATTCTCCAGATGGCGGAACTTAGCTCAATCAAGCAGACTCACATAATCAAGTGGATGAAACGAAAGCTCTGTGGAATATGGTTCAATCACCGGGCATGTCAGCTACTAGCAAAGATGATCTCATAGTAAAGCAGCTCAAGACAATAGATTCTGCTGCCCTCTCTAGGTATGAGCAACACCACTCAGCAAATCCTGCGAAAAGGTTAGTTTAAATTACAACAGATGAGGATTGGGAGCTACAACATTCGTGGATTAGGCACTGCTCTAAAAAGAAAGGATGCTAGGAACTTAATAAGCTCGCAAAAGCTGGACATGCTGCTCATTCAAGAAACAAAATTGGAGTCTTTCACACAAGTAAATTGCAATAGACTGTGGTCGGAAGTGGACTGCGACTGGATTCATAAAAGCTCAAGTGGCCGTTCAAGTGGCCTCCTATGTCTCTGGCACAGATATATGTTCGAATCAATCCCTAAGACCGTGGAAGAGGATTACACTCGAGTAAGCGGACTATGGGGGAGTGCAAAATTGTTGGTCCATGTTATCAATGTTTATGCCCCGACCTCAGTTGTAGAAAAGAGAAACCTATGGCAGGCCATCCAAGCTGATATTTTGATTGATCCTACAGGAAGGTGGTGTATCGCTGGTGACTTTGATGCGACCAAGAATGCAGAAGAATGGCTAAGCACAGCTTCTCCAGTTATCAGGGAGATGTTCGACTTTCACTCTTTTATTATGGATTCTAATCTTGTTGATCTTCCTTTGCAGCAATGACGTTTCACCTGTTTCATAGGCAGAGGCACCAGTTGCAGCCGGATAGACCGCTTCTTATTCTCGGCAACTTGGAAGACATCTTGGACGAATCTATTTCAATATGCATTAATGAGGACGCTTTCTGACTACTACCCTATATTGATCAAGGAAGAGGACCTCAACTGGGGGCCAAAAACAATCCATACGCTAGATTGTTGGAATGATGATCCGGGTTTCAAAGAATTCGTTCAAACGGAGTGGAGCAATCTACATGTCACAGGCTCAAAAGGTTACATCTTGCATCAGAAACTGAGGTTCATGAGATTGAAATTGACTACTTGGAATAGAAACATATTTGGACATATCGATAAGAGAATTGAGAAGCTCAAACTAGAGCAGCACACCTTTGATCTGAAAAACGAACTAGGACTGCTGCAACAGGGTGAGCTTGAGCTTAAAAAGACCTCCTGGATTACTTTGCAGCAGGCTTTGAGAGACAAAGAAAGACTGACATTTCAAAAATCACGCTCTAAATGGATCTTTGAAGGGGACATAAACTTTGCTTACTTTCATTCTCGTCTCCTCAGGAAGAGGAGAACAGACAGTATCCGAGGGATAGAAATGGATGGTGTATGGGTGGATGAAGTACCTGCAGTTAAACAAGGAATCAATGAATACTTTAGGAAACAGTATGTAGACAAACTCCAGTCCAGACCATCACTGGATTCGCCAGCAGAACATACTCTCTCAGAGGGGGACAATCAGTTACTGATCAAGGGATATCTGAGGAGGAAATTCGAGCTGCAGTTTAGAATTGTGCTCTAACGAAATCTCCGGGACCAGACGATTATAATTTCTTCTACTTACAACCCCATTGGCAAGTGGTTAAAGATGATTACATCAAATTCATTCAGGAGTTTCACACAACAAAATGATTGGCTGGTGGTCTATCAGCTACTTGGATAGTTCTTATGCCAAAAATTTCAAATCCAACCGTCATGGCACATTATAGACCTATTTCATTGGTCAACAGTGGTTATAAAATTCTGGCAAAGCTTTTGGCAAGTAGACTTAAGCAAGTGACTGGGAAAGTCATCTAAAAAAAGCAGACATGTTTATCCAGGGGAGACAGATTCTAGATGGAGTTCTGATTGCTAATGAGGTCATACATTCGTACCAACAAAATAAGAAGCCTTTATTGCTATTAAAGCTGGATTTTAAGAGAGCTTTTGACACAGTCAGTTGGAGTTTTCTACAAAGCATGTTGAGAAAGATGGGTGCCAGTGAGACATGGAATCGTTGGATGAATCAGTGCGTCTCTACAGCAAAAAGCATAAGCCCTTATCAATGGGGAAAGTGCAGGAGAATTTACACTTCAACGAGGTCTCCACCAATGAGACCCTTTATCACCATTTCTTTTCCTGATCATTGCATAAGGATTACATCTTATGCTTAACAGGGCAAAGGAATTACGTCTACTAGTTGGTGCTCGGGTGGGAAATGTGAGTATCTCTCATCTTCAGTATGCAGATGACACTCTAATCTGTATAGAAGGTATTGCTGAAAATGTGATCCTAATCAAAGGGATCCTCCAGGTCTTTGAACTAATATCCGGCCTCGCAGTGAACTTTATAAAATCAGACTTATTTGGAATTAACATTGCCACTGCAGATTTGGAACAATTAGCCAAGATGTTACGTTGCCAAATTGGTTCACTACCGTGCAAGTACCTCGGACTTCCTTTAGGAGCAAACCCAGGCAGGATATCTACGTGGGAAGGATTATTGAAGCAGATGGATCTAAAGTTGCAATCTTGGGAGAACAGGTTTCTCAGTTTCGCTGGGAAATGTACACTGATAAAGGCAACATTAACAAGCCTCCCTGTTTACTAGGGTTGTCCAACCGATATTCCGTTAATGGTCCACCGATGGACCGGTACAAAATCGGTTATCATTCGGTACCCATTTTGGGTATCGGGGCCTATCGGTACCGGTACATCAGTATTGGTAGCGCTTTGTATCGGTACTATTAGTACCGGTATGGTACTGGTACCGACAGAATAGGGCCTATTTTGGCCATGTTTGCCTTGCCATCAACCTCAACCATGAACCTGTTCCAAATTTCAACATCTAAGATTCTAAGCCAATAATCTAACAACGAATCAAGATCAACGATAGTTACGATACAAACACACCATATAACGACATTCTAAAATGGTAACCACAGTCCAGTGTCCACAATACCACGAGAATAACCACAAGTTTCAAATCCAAACCACAACCACAAGTCCAAAGCCAAACCACAAGTCCAAAGCCAAACATCAAATCCAAATCCAAACAACAAGTCTACATCACAACCAAAATTAAAGTTTCAAGCCACAAGTTTACACCACAAGTCCACCACAATGTCCATAATGCAACAACATAATCATTTTAATTCCACAAATGCAACAATGCTTCATCTCATTTCATTGAGAAAACTAATCGGATCTTTCAAGAACTCTACATAAATCATAAAATATACATCATTACATTGGGCTATAAAACATAAAATATAGATGATTTATATTTATAATATATTCTGAAATATATATATTACCTTCATATATGGCAATCGCGGTAGGATCTTCCATCCCTGTGTCATCCTTCAAATCACTGTCCTCCGGCTCAAACTGAGAACTCATATCGGAAGGAGCTCTAAGATTGGACATAGCAGCATCCTTCATCCAACTCTGGGCACAAATGAGTGCTTCTGTTGTACCGGTTCCAAAAGAACTCCTAAAACTACTCAACACTTGTCCTCCTGTGCTGAAAGCAGACTCCGATGGAACAATGGTTATTGGGATTGCAAGCACATCCCAAGCAATCTGACTAAGGATAGGGTACTTAAACTTACTATTTTTCCATCGCTTTAAAATGTCAAAATCTTCTTCTCCTAGAACAAGTGGTTCTGCCAAGTATCTCTCCAGTTCAGTAGTATTCTCTT
>JAOYMZ010089097.1:0-10927 GCA_025802335.1 Pinguicula primuliflora
TCGCACCAGGCATTTTCAAGACTACAAAGGAGACCTGATGCATAGCAGAGAAATACAAATTCACATACTGTGCTTAGTATTGATATTTTTTGTAAGAGGTGATATACTGCGCCATACTCTTTCCTTCCCTAGGATTTTCCCTGCCAGGAGTTTGCCGAAGGGAGGTTTTAAGGAAGTGGGCTTATATCATCCTAAGTCATTTTGTTGGAAGAGTCAGGAGGACTATGTAGGTGCGAGGCACCAAGACATTTTATCGCAATAAAACCATAAATTTTGCGAAAAAAAAAGAATTAGGAATCGGGAGGTTTTCAATGAGGCCATGTTGAGTTTATGGGGAAGAAGGATAACTGAGGACCATAACCCTCTCTGGAAGCAAGTAATCAGATCCAACTATGGAGAGTAGAACAAAATCAAGATTGGAAAACTACGAGAACTCACATGCCAGACGAATCAATGATAGAGAAGGAGACAACCAGGACAGACGTTGAGGAAAGGGTCACATTGGTGGCAAGATCTCAATAAAGAATTGACTAAATTATGGTACCAGGAAATGTTGCATCTAAATGCATGAAGGAGCAATTGTATATCATTTTGGGAAGAGCATTGGATAGGAGATAAGCACTTAGCATCCTTATTTCCTTGCCTATACAGGAAATCTAATCAAAGTGGAATAACAATCATGGAAATGGGGATGAGGGATGTCGGGGAATAGAAATGGGGGTGAGAATGGAAGAGGTCTCTAAATGATCTTGAGAAAATGATGCTAAATGATATGATAAGCGTGTTGTCTAATGCTAATTTGCAGGAAAATAAAGATGATGCATGGTCAACGAAGGCGAATAAGATAACTGATTACTAGGTCAAATCCAGCTACAGGCATATCATGAAACAGAAACAACCAATTTGGATAAATGCAGACAAGGAGGCACTACGATTAAGAAAATGCATAGTAGTTCCACCAAAAAATGAGATTTTCATATGGAGATTGAGGCAAAATTGGTTACCAATACAAGAAAATCTGCAAAGGAGGTTGATCATACATCCCGGTCAGAACATATTCTGTCATCTCTCATGCTGGAAAATTCAAAATATTGAGATTTGGATTGTATGAAAACATTTAAGAACAGCATGCAGCGATTTACGTGGTTCGGCGTGAGCCTACTCTACGGGAAGAATTCTTCCAGTTCTTTTTCTTCTTTTTGTTTTCTCCTCGTTACAATGGTTACATATATACATGTTTTTGCGGATTTATGGTCATAAATATATTGCTCCAACTGCCTTCATAACGCCCTTGTTTTATGGCTTGGTCGTCTTGAGTAAACAAAGTCAGGTTTGGTGGGCTGCGCGTGCTTCGTGACACTGCCTTCCCCACATATCATCACTTTACTTATCACTCTCTCCAAGTTTTGTGTGGGATACCTGACACCTAACTTGAATAAAACATCATGAAATGCTCGGCCACTAACTGCCTTTGTAAGGATGTCCGTCAGCTGATCCTCTGATCGCACGAATGGATGTGTCACCATGTTGCCTTCAAGCTTCTCCTTAATAAAGTGTCGATCGATCTCGACGTGCTTCGTACGATCATGTTGTACCGGATTCTCATATATGTGTATAGCAGCTCGGTTATCATATCGTAGAGGACAAGCATCCTTTGGTGGAAATCCAAGTTCTATCATCAATTTTCTGAGCCATAATACCTCTGTGATCCCTCTAGCAATCCCTCTAAATTATGCCTCCGCACTTGATCTCGCCACAACTTTCTGCTTCTTTCTTCTCCACGTGACCGAATTTCCTCCAACAAATGTAAAATACCCAGAGGTGGATCGTCTATCCATTGGGCTTCCAGCCCAATCAGTATCGGTATATGCCTCGATATCAAGATATCCATACTTACCATATATCACCCCAGTGTTAGGCGAGCCCTTCAGGTACCTCAGAATCCTGAATGCTGCCTCCGTATGCTCTCTTTGCAGACAGTGCAGGAACTGGCTCACAACCCCGACCTAGTATGTAATGTCGGGTCGTGTGTGTACGAAATAGATAAGTTTTCGAACCAAATGTTGATATTGTTGCTTGTCGTCCGACTCTCCTTCTTTCTTTATTTTCAGCCCATGGTTGAGGATCATGGGTGTATCAGCTGGTTTGCACTCAAGTAGACCTGTCTCAACCAAAAGATCAAGTATGTACTTCCTCTGGGAAATGTATATTCCAGCCTTCGATCTCATGACCTCAATTCCCAATAAGTACTTCAGCATCCCAAGGTCCTTCATTTCAAACTTGTTGAATAGATTTCTCTTCAATTCCCCAATCTCCTCAATATCATCGCCAGTAATAACCATATCATCCACATAAATAATCAGACAGGTAATCTTCTGGTGTCGCTTTTTCAAAAAAAGAGTGTGATCGGAATTACTCTGGGTATATCCATACTTCCTCATGGCAATTGTGAATCTCCCAAACCATGCTCTGGGTGATTGTTTTAAACCATATAGTGCCTTCTTCAACTTACACACCTCATAGGGTCGAAAATCCATGTCAAATCTAGGGGGTCCTTCCATATACACTTCTTCATCTAGATCACCATGTAAGAAAGCATTCTTTACATCGAACTGATGTAGTGGCCAATCCAGATTCGCAGCTATAGAGAATAGAACTCGGATTGTGTCAAGCTTGGCAATCGGAGATAAGGTTTCTGAATAATCCACCCCATATGTCTGAGTGTATCCTTTTGCTACCAATCTTGCCTTGAATCGTTCAATTGTACCATCTGCTTTTCTTTTGATCGTATACACTCATCTACATCCGACTGGTCTTTTCCCTTGAGGTAACACACATTTCTCCCATGTCTCATTTTTTATCAAGGCATCCATCTCAAACTCCATAGCCTGTCGCCACTCGGGAATCTTCATCACTTCTTTCTCACTACAAGGAATGTACTCACTATATACCACGGTAGTAAAGGCATGTGCGGACTCAGACATACTTCCTTGGACCAAATCAGCAATAGGATATCTTTGAGATCTGGAGGTGTGCTCAGGGGTAAACCTCTTTCGTGGGATGCCCCTATTCACACGATCAGGAATAACATACTTAGGTGTCACTGGGGGTCCTGCAACAAGGTCAGTCTTCATAGAATCCATAGAATGAGGTAATGCAATATCAATGGATTCCACAGAGCAAGGGTCAAGTGTTCTTACCGGAGTCTCCGTCAAGGGAGATACATGAGGTGGTGCCGAAAGATCCAGCCATACTCTGTCGTCGTCGTGAACTGTGGGCGGTCTTCTTGACTTAATGATGGGTTCAGGTAGCTCTCGTACAGGAGGCACATGAGTGGTCGTAGGCAGGGATGGGATGGTAACCGACGAGACGTGTGGTGCTGTCGTAGAATGTGGCAGGCTACTGATAGAGGGGTTTGTAAGCCAATCAAGGGAGTCGTACTCAGTTCTAATCTCCCTTTGACCCCTTGGTTGGCTAAGTGATACATATAAGTAATCTGTCTCAACAAAATCACAGTCCATAGTCACAAACATGTGTCGGGTATGTCACCTATAGCCCTTCTGAGATATTTCGTACCCTAGAAAAATGCATTTCTCTTCACAAGGGTCCAACTTTGATTGTTTCTCTTTTGGAATATGGATGAAAACTGTGCATCCAAAAACTCGAGGGGTCAGAGCTAATGGTGGAGGAATCTTTGCTTGCTCAGCAAGGACCTGGATCGGAGTGCAAAAATCCAATATCTGTGTAGGCAAACGGTTAGTCAAATAAACAGAAGTAGATACGACTTTAGGCCCAAAACTTGAGGGAACCCCAAAATCAAACATAAGAGCTCTTGTCATTTCTAGGATAGACCGATTTTTCCATTCTGCTACGTCATTCTGTTGAGGAGTATAAGAGCATGTCGTCTGGTGTACCAACCCCTTTTCCAAGCAAACGTTTTTCATAGATTGATTCACGTACTCCCCCTAATTGTCAGAACGAAGAATTTGGACTTGAGTATGGAATTGAGTCAGGACTATTTGATAAAACTGAGCAAACTTATCAAAAACTTCAGACTTTTTTTGAGAAAATATACCCAAGTCATTCATGAATAATCATCAATAAATAAGAGAAAATACTTAAAATCTTGAGCCCCAACAGTGGGAGCTGGACCCCAAACGTCAGAATGTACTAGCGAGAATATAGTTGAAACACGAGTATTCGAAGATAAATAAGGATGTTTATGAATCTTAGCAAGGACACACGTTTCACAATGGAATGAAGTGCCAGAATATTTAGGAAATAACCGGCTAAGGTATCTATGGGATGGATGACCGAGTCGTCAGTGCCACAATCTACTTTGGGGGGGTGTAGATCCTTGAGTCAAGAGTGTTCTTCCCATCGAATCCACTTCATCCACAAAGTACAAGCCGTTTCTCTCAGTACCACGCCCAATTATCCTCTTTGAATGGATATTCTGTAAAACACAGAAAGTTGGATATATCATTACTATGTAGATTTCCTCGAAACATGACTTATAGATAGTAACTCGTATGATAAGGAGGGCACATATTAACAGTTTGACAATCTCATAGTAGGAGAAATTTCGATAACCACTACCCCCTTAACCGGGACAAAATCACCACTTGCGGTCTGAACAGCCTTCTTCTTTGATTCCTGCAACTGTGAAATATTTGACAAATCATATGTAATTGTGTCAGTAGCCCCGCAATCAAAAATCTACTCACTCCTTTTTTTCACTCCCTTCGTAATATTTATCTCTCCTACTTCACAAATTTCCGTGGGTCTGCTTTTAGGGTCAGCCTGCACAAAACTAGGATTAATTCTCGTCCCATTTAGTGCACTTTCCAGCCTAGATTCCTGCAAAGAATTAACTAATTTTTGTGGCCCAATTCCACTGTTAAATTCGAATTCCTTCGGCCCACTTTCAAAAATCTCGTCAGAAAAAAATTTGGGCCCAGATATAAGGTTCGGCCCAGATGTAATATTCGAGGGACAGTTAAGTAATTTCACTGACAAACACTTTTCCTTACTTGGGTCACTCCCAGATCAATCAACAGCTCCATTTTTTCGTTCGTTCCATCATTCTCAGTATGCCCTAGGTTGGCGATGGAGACATCGTCGCCCCGATGGTCATTCTCCGGCTGTTTCCCATCCAAAATTGCAGCAACCCCATCGTGCTGCTGGTTATTTTGCCTCTGTTCATTCTGGTACCTTGCTAATTTCCAGCATTCTTTCTTTGTGTGCCCTAGATTCCGACAGTAGGTACACTTTATAATCGGTTGGCGAAATGATGAATTTTTCGTATTTCGGCCCTCTGACCGCCAATCCATCACTGGTTTTCGATTCTGGTTACCTCCCATTTTATGATTTTGATTTCCTCCGTGCTGAATCGCAAGACCTGCTCCAACGCCCGATGATGCTGGATTTGATGTGCTGGAGGATGTTCCAGTTTGCAGTATGATCTGTGTCTGGGCAGCTTCCCGTCGAATCATTGCGTAAGCGACTTTGACTGAGGGCAAGGGATTTTGTTTCAAGATATCCCTGATAGTGTGTTCGTATTCGCAATTCAGACCGGCCAGGACCGGCCAGGAAAGTGAATAAGCGATGCTCTTTGGTTATCTGATTATATCGGTTCATATCAGTCACTGTTTCCATCGGATTGGGATGGCGGCGATCGATTTCCAACCATAACGAATTGCACAACCCATAGTAATCTTCGATTGAAGATTGCCCTTGGCTTAACCGATTTGCTTTGGTAACCAGATCAAAAATTTGAAGACTATCTTCACCAGCCGTGAAGGTCTTCTTCAGAACTTTCCATAGTTCATAAGCTGTGGGATAGTGTGCATATTTCTGCACGAGTTGTCTTTCCATTGACTTCGTCATCCATTCAAAAACTTGCAAATCTTTCTGCTTCCAAGCAAGATATCCCTCATCCTGTTCTTCGAGAGGTTTGATCTGTCCGGTGATATATCCGAGTCTACCTCTCCCTTCTATAGCCCTCTGCATTAGGCTAGACCATAGAACATAATTGTGGTTATCTAATTTGATATCCACCACGGCTGCATTTGGTTGTTGAACATCTGACTCTGCGGAGGATAATGACGGATTCTGTGTTGCCATAAATTTGGCGAATTGCTCCATCAAGGAGCTGTCGAATTGCTCCATCAAGGAGCTGTCGAATTGGACAAGTTCCTCTTTGCCGTCATAGTTGCTGGTTTTCTGTTTTTCTGAAAGAACTGGTTTTTGTTTGCTGTTTTGAGAGAAAGAACTGATTTTGAGAGAAAGAACTGGTTTTGGGTAGATGAAGATGCAGGATTCAAACCTGCTCCGATATCATATTGAGATTTGGATTGTATGAAAATATATAAGAACAGTACGCAGCAATTTACGTGGTTCGGCGTAAGCCACTCCACGGGAAGAATTCTTCTAGTTCTTTCTCTTCTTCTTCTTTTCTCCTCGTTACACTGGTTACATATATACATGTTTTTGCGGATTTATGGTCATAAATGTACTGCTCCAACTACCTTCATAACTCCCTTGTTTTATGGCTTTGCACGTCTCGAGTAAACAAAGTCAGGTTTGGTGGGCTGCGCGTGCTTCGTGACATTGCCTTCCCCACATATCACTTTCCCACATATCACTTTCCTTAACAGCGGCGACCTTTCATGATAATCTTCAGCAATGTGGAAACAACAGAATGATAATGAAACCGGAGAACAGAACGTTGAAGGAAAAATTGTGACGTCTGTCATATCAAGCACGTACCTTTTTCCCGGAGTAAACCGCCGACAGTCACTCAGCCGCCTAAATCCATTAGAATTATGAGTTGTGTGTTTCTGCAACTATTTCCCTGTATTTATAGGTACTTTCTCTACTGTGCTAAGTAGCTGCTATAATTTTCCTTGCAAGCTCTTCTCTTCATATAACTAACTTCTAGCAACTACGCTAACACAAGAATTCTATGCTTAGTCACCACACCAAAAACGTCTACCTTGACTGCCTGACCCGCAGCACGTAAGCGGCTTAGACAAGGCGAAGGCTACCGCCCAGTGCCGAGGCCACTGATGTGAAATTCCGTGACCTTGTGAGTAATGACACCATTTCTTCAAATATCAAATGCAAAGAATGTCAAAGTTGAGGGTAAAGTAGCATTATTCATCAATAAATATCTACGAGGTTATCACGAACCAGTGGCAAGTCGTAACGCAAAGAAGTGATCAATATGTATGCTGTGTTGTTCAAAAGTTTACATAACATGACTGTAGATATTTGAAGAAATGGTGAATAAACCCCTTCCTCATCACACGTGAATGATAAGAATTTGTTTAGCATTGAAGATCACACACAGATTTGCAGTTTAAAAACAACATAGCAAAAATTGTTAGCCTAAGAAGGGATGGATCAACATCAAACCACAAGGTAACAGACAAATTTCACAAGAGCAAGTACGCGAGCACATCCACAATAGCGAAAGAGATCTTGGACCGGGGTGTTGAATGGAACTCCATCCACTTTGCTGAAAGTGGCTACGCTGCGTCCATGCAGGCTACATTAAAATTGGATATTCTGGCATGGAAATGGTAGCTTACTCAAGAATGCAGGTACCTAGACGATCACGTCATAATGTTTCAAGTTAAAATGAACAATAACAGACAGAGGAAGGAACTATCGTCATACTTTATTCTTCATTTCGAGGTTTCGGCTTTTTTTCATCATTTGATGGATTCTCCTGAGTGACAAAGAAGGTATTTTTATTGGACAGGCTGCCTTCAAGTTTCAGTCCATGTGGTGATGCCATCAGCATAGTATCAACAATCTCCGGGAGATATTCCTCGCCATTAGCCGTGAGTCTATGTTCAGATATGTCGGTTGGTTTTTCAGAGAAGTCAGGGGGCCTATGGAAAAGCAAATGTGCCACGGTACGATCTATTGGATTGGTTTCTGTTTCCGCGTCTGGCACTCCAATAAACCTGAAGAAGCAGAAAGAGATGGACATCAGATTTTCTTGACCTCAAATCGTGATGGCAGTCCACCATTCTTATGCTATCAAGGTTTCTGAACTTTAATATGGTTATCTGACTTGCTTCTCCCAAAAAAATGGTTACCTGATTAAGTTTTCAAGCTGAAGTTTGAATAAGTCGTCATTTCCTCTTACTAAAAAATAATCAATAAAAGAACTTATGGGAGCAATATATGAATCTCCATTGCAATTTGCCTTTCATTCTCTCTAA
Source organism: Pinguicula primuliflora (assembly GCA_025802335.1). Taxonomy (NCBI): domain Eukaryota; kingdom Viridiplantae; phylum Streptophyta; class Magnoliopsida; order Lamiales; family Lentibulariaceae; genus Pinguicula; species Pinguicula primuliflora. The sequence goes on from JAOYMZ010089097.1 coordinate 8,238, forward strand.
CACATATAATCAACTTTGATCAAAAGTATGTGGAGGACCATTATGCTACCGTTAGTTAGCAAGACAAGCTATCTGAATTTCAATAGAGTGGAGCAAAGAGTAAGAAATAATTGGCGATGCAAATAGACAACTAACCTCTGATCCCCAATTATATCATCGCTGCTGCGGCGGGCTTCATCTTTGCTACATGTATTGGTAGTGCTGGTATCAATAGGAAGTTGTCTTTGTGTTGCACTATTTGTTAGCCTAAACAAACTGTCCCGGATGCAGAGTCTTGTCCGTGTATCCAACTGTAAGACGATCAATTCGTAAACATGAGGTTTCCATATAATTATAAGAGCTGAACAGATAATGTGTGGGATTCCATAATTGACCTTAGAAATTGTATCTTGAAGCCGTTGCAGTACCGATTCCTCCACTGAGTAATTGTCAATGACCATGCTGATAGTACTGGAATCATCTTGTTCCATGGGCGAGTATGGCTCAAGGGAAGGGAAACTGCCAATGGCTTGATCTGCTCCTACTTTGCCTCCTTCCAAGCTAGAATTTTCAGAAACTGAAACTTGGTTACCAAATTTCTGTTGCTGCCTATGAATTGCAAGAATTGCTCTCATTTGCTGTCTCCTCCTTAACTTCTCAATTTTTTCTTCAGGCGTCATAGGAGGAGGTTTCACTGAGGCATCCACTGAATTCTTGGAAGAATTTCCACCAGTGGGATTGGTTTCATAACCAGAGGATGCCAGCAAGGATGGTGCAGAATGATGATGCAACATGCTCCCATAGAAAGGAGACACCAGAGGTGCACCAGAGTAGTGTTGCAGTTGAAAATGCTGAGGAATCTGAAGCGATGATCTTTGCGGAGCGAGCGGTAGTAAAGGAGATGGGTTGACCATTAATGGCACATGCTGGCTAACTTGTTGCAATGGGGAACCAGATGAGGTCCACATGACACATGAGTCATGGGGTAGACTGACTTCACTCCTTTTGTCTAACTTCTGACCCTTGATTATTCTCTTTTGTCTATTTACCTGGACAGATGAAAACAGTAAAGTTTTTTTCTAACAGGTGGAAGAAGAAAGTTGAAGGTTTAATTTGTCTGCCCCTAAGCATGCATCCCCTACTCCTTCAGAGGTTGTTCAAGAACAAAAACCGACAGGATGGATGTAATTCAGATGAACTCTAAAAACAGGAGAGAAAGAAAAAGAAGCTAGATCGACCTCTCCTTGGTTATTGAAAGTAGAGCATTATCAATAGATGAATGTATGATGAACTCTGTTGATAAACTTGAAAAAGAAAAAGGAATTGCTTAAACTTTAGTATTGTATTGTTGTAGGATTCCAATTTTGTTTTTCATGTTCAATAAAATTCCTTTCTGCAGAAAAGAGGCTGCAGAAAATTACCTTGTCGGGGGTTGCAGGTGCTCCATGCTTACGTAGCTTGCGGGATGCTTGGATCTTACCACCACTGGCTGAAGTCTGAGAAAAGGTCACAGGAGACCAAAAATTAGAAGTGATTCAGCTCTGATTGAACACAATAACGGACACCCCATAGCTCTTGAAGTGACAACAAAAAGAGAAAAGAAAAGAACCACTATGAAGTTTGTAAATTTTGTCCTTCGTACCTTTTCTTTCCCTAACAGGCTACTTTTACCTCTATAATGCTCAATAATATCTATGCTTGCCTGTACATCCTGAGAAACTTGAGATTTGATCTCCTTCAGTTTTCCATAGCCAGAAATAAAAGACTTGCTGTGATCTCGCACATGATTATCTTTTACCTCGGACTGATTAGTTGGTTGGATATTTGAAGAATTACCAGACAGGGGAGTAAGATTTAAAGGACTGCTGGTTATATCTTTGGAAGATGACCATAACTCATCAGCATTCCCTACATCCAAGTCTCCAAACATAGGGTCATTGTCGCTGCAAAATATTACTTGTGAGGATACTAAAGTCAGATGGATAGCCAGGCAATCCTGAAATTTATGACAAAAATTAATAGAGATCTGAGTAAACAACTACATAAACAAGTACCTGTACTATCTTATGTGTTAACTGCACAATTCAGATTCCTTAAATAACCCCTCCATAATACAGTTTCTATGAATGTGGCAAATTATATTAACAATGGATGGACATGGATCAAGACTATACCATTCCAAATTTTTGAAACTAATAATAAGGATACATGAGTTTAATCATGACTGATTTACAAAAAAATCAAAATCAAAATAGATTTTAATATCTTTTACAGAAGCTTAACAAGAGTCTGATGAAACTAGTGGCAAACTTGGTACGAAGTATAACTTCTAAGTTCTACCACTGGCGGACCCTTATAGGGCCTGGGGGTGCAGGCGCACCCCCTAAATTTTTTTTATACTTGGACTTGCACCGCCTAATTAGACCCCAGGATACCCTCAGGATACACGCCCTATGTAAAGTCACCCCATGATTAGAGCCCAGGATCCGCCACTATTCTACCTCATCTTATTCCCCGATCACCATTCATGTCTCCATGTTCTAAATCAAAACAGAATTATGAAAAGTAAATATTGAAAGATTTAGTTGCTTACCTATAATGTTTCTTGCAATGCCGGCTGACATACTATCACACAGCACAATCACATAAATAGGAATAAGATTTTGAATTACCTAAATATCCTATCTAGATCGTCAAAACTTCCGATACTC
>JAOYMZ010089108.1:0-10924 GCA_025802335.1 Pinguicula primuliflora
GGCACTATAGATAGCTGATTTTAGTTTAGTAGATGCTGATCGTTTAGTATGCAGTTTTTAGATAGCAATATCATAGCATCTTTAGTAGCTAGTTTGGAGTTTGTAGATGTAGTAGCTAGTTCGTAGTTTGTAGTATGTTGATTGTTTGGAGTTTTTAGTTTGGAGTTTGTTTAGTATGCTGATTGTAGTTTGTAGTTTGTAAACGTTGGTTTTTTTTTAAATGAGGAAGGATCAATTACCCATCAAAAAAAATAATTATGTTTTGTTCATGTTTTTTAAATTTGAATGTCGTTTTGGTGTGTTAAACGACAGGTCAAGATAAATTCCAAAACATAAAACACAACTATGTATAAATTATGTACAAAAGCATTATGTACATGTAGTCTTACACTATGTGATGGTTGAAGCATTTTTGTTATTTTTTTTTGGTTCAAATTATTTTTAAACAATTCGCAATGTAGAACTTTTGGGTTGAAAAAATCCCTTTGGCTCTCTTTTTCTGTTTAAAGTTTGAGATCATAATGGAATAATTAATGTTAATGAATCTCGTCAATAAATAACCACAACCTCTCTCGCACAGACTCTCTCCAAAATTCAAATTCGTCCACCAGGCCGCCACCACAGTCCTCGGCCTCTCATGCCGGAGATACGCCGGAAACTACACATCTGCGACTTCCTTCTTTTTCCAATCACCTCATGCAAATCCAAACATCACCTCAACGACGTCGTCGATGCCCACCGCCGCAGCCGCAGCCTCCACTTTTACCGACTGACGGATCTTTCCCTGCCGGAATCACCAGAAAACTCAGCCGGCTGGAAATGCCCTCCGTCGACCCCAGCCATTTCACCTTTCAGCCCATTCTCCAGAATACGCACAAAGAAGAAAACGAAGAAGCTCGGTGATGGTGAAGGGGATGAGAGGGCCGTACTTATTTCCTGGGAGCCAAGCAGGCTCCCGCACGACGCCTACACACGGCGGAGGAGCAGGACGGCGGCGGAGTACAGGGGGAGCGTGGCGGTGGTGAAGCGTTCGATTGATCCATACGGCGATTTCCGCCGTTCGATGGTTGAGATGATTGTGGAAAAGGAGATTTTTGATGGTGGGGATTTGAAGGATTTGTTGCAATGCTTTCTTGATATAAATTCTCCTCATCATCATAAGGTGATTGTTCAAGTATTTACGGAAATATGGGAAATACTGAAAATGATGTAGTTTTCAAATAATTTTTTCCCACTATAACAAGGTATTCGGATCTATTTTTTGAGCCTGTCTAGGTTTACTGAAAAAATGGGTTACCAAAATTCGGTACTCTGTCCTTTTGGGCACTTTCCGGTCCTCGAAATAAAAAAGTAGAATCGGTTCTGAAATCTTCGCGTAGAAATTATGTCAGAATCGGTCATGAATTTCATTTTCGGCGGGTTCGCCGCCCAAAAAGCCAAATATCTATTAAATAAGCATTAAATAAGGAACAAACTGAACCATATCCGTAAACGGTGTGTTACGACGACCAAAATAAAAATTTAGGATCGGTTCCTCACTATTTGACTCGAGAATTCCAAAATCAGTCTTATTTTTTTATTGCGGCGGCCGGAAAGTGATGACAATAGGGGATACCGAAATTCTATACAGAAATGCTTTTGTACACGAAGCATTTCTCTTATTGTTTGGGGTGCTGGATTTCGGTTGCGATAACATGTTAAAAGGAAAACCTAATAATATGGTTGTTTATTTGTTAGAAGGCTTCAATTCTAAACAGAACAAATAATAGAACCTGGTTTGTGCCGAAAAATTATTATAATCACAATTATAATTTTGAGAACCAAGCAAAAAACATGTCTTAATGTTATCAATGTCACTGATGCTACATTTAGTTACTCTATTTATATTTAATTAAATACCTAAGTCTTTTGATTTATATACTTAATTAAGTACACAATTATGGATTATGTTTAACATTTATCTAACAATGTAATGATTAATTTTTATTTTAAGCGATAAAATCGCTTTAATTTTTGTTGCAGTTGTTTTTTTGCGGAATATAGACGTACTTTGATTTTGATTGTAATTTCAATTTTATTTTATCTGGTATTAAAACACTTCATGAAGTACAAGTACAAGACAGAGGGAATATTATTATTATTAATGTTCTAATTACAGAAGTATTTCGATTTTGTTATATATGTCTATTACGAAAAAAAAAAATGTTGTCCGAAAGTCTTGGTGAAGGTGTCGGCTAAATGGACGGCTGAGCTTTGATTCTACGCGTTGGATCCCGTTTTGGTTGATGATTGAGAGATGATTGCGTAAGAGTAAGAAGCGGCAGAATACGACAAGACCGTTAACATCGGCGAAATATTGAAAATCTATCCCTTGTTTGTCTCATCTGAATTAAATGCATTATTATTTTTTATAACTAAGTTGTTTAATACATAGGATGGAAATAAACCAAAGCAAATCAAGATATACCACACTAAAATTAAAATTAAATACACACTTATATTAATTACTCTTTTATTGTTATTCTTTTCTTTTACAACTTAATTTTTTCTTATTTTACTAGGTTATAATATAAATTAGTCAAATTTTTATTTTTTAAATATTAATAATTATTAATATACTTTTAATATATATACACGAAACCATCAGTGACCCCTGTTAAAATAAACCTGCATCCACCACTGTGTACCACCCAGTTGGTGTGGCAACCTAATGGCTAGTGTCTGGGCGGTACCTAAGCGTAGTCAAAGTACAACTTTTTATATCAATGACCATAGCTGGATTCAATTTTTTGTTGGCTCCTGATTGAGAGTTTTATATGCTCACAACTTTAGATAGTAATTAGTATAGTATTGAATCATATTATATATAGTTATTATAACATTAATTTCGATCACCGTGAAGTCGTGAATGACTCAACCAATATAAGCATAACCAAGATCTTCATGATCAGTCGGGGTTCGAGTAGGATGCACAAATCCTAATTTAAAAACCTTTCCTTTTTAGGGTTTTTCTATAAGAGTTTACAACTTATTAACGACAAGGTCGGTGAAAACTTGTCGGAACATTATATTTTTTTTCCGTTGGGCGGAGCATTAGATTTTTTTTTTCCGTTGGGCGGAGCATTAGATTTTGATTGTAATTAGATTTCTATCGTTTGAACCAATTTTATCCGGGAAGTCGAAATTCACTTGTTGTGCATGCCAACATACTGACTTATTAGAATCACTTAATCTTTTGAATGTATCTAGTAACAATTTGAATGTTGCAGCTTCATTCTTTTCAAGCTCAATTTGTCCCCAATCTTATCTCCCCTGTTCTGTATTCTGATAGCTATTCGACTCTACGTGTGTCATCAATCTGTGTTCCTAAGTTCATGACGGAATCACTGGTATGCTTACGGACTGACATAACATTGTCATTGTCTTGCCAATTTGGACTTTACATCAGCAGTGCAAACAAAACACATATGGCACAATATCAAACAAAACAGAATAGAAGGATCATTTGGATCTGCAGGTCGACCCGTATCCATATCCATATCCATACCCGGTGCAGACAGGTTCTGACAAGTCCATTTTGTACACTGGATAATGCTACTCATACATACTTGATTGACACCATTTGTTGAAATTGTAATGTGTAATAATCACAACTACAAATTTTATTATTTATCTTTATTTCTTTTATTTAAGTTGTGTTTGTGATGATTGACATCTCACAATTTCAACAAATAGTGTAAATAAGTGTGTACGAGAAACATTTTCCTTTATACACCTCTACTAAAATATTCTATTCCATGGAGCGTTTTGAAAAATAAGTGAAGGGTAATTAATTAGAATTTCATGTAGCAGTGGACATTTCTGCTGCCTTGCTACACTTTTTGTCCTTGTCTTCAAATAACTCCCACATCTCTTCCAAGCTCTTCCCTCTCGTCTCCGGCAAGAAGAAGTAGAAGAAAATACTGCCCACAACCATGATTCCGGCAAGCACGAAAAACATCCCGCCGAAGCTTATTTTTTTCGAAATAGTTAGAAACGTCATCGACACCGTACCGGAGACCAATCGGTTCACCGATATAGCCAAGCTAGCTCCTTGGGCCCTCAACCTCGTTGGAAAAATCTCCGATGAGTACACCCATGTAATGGGCCCGAGCCCAATTGAGAAAAATGACACATCAGCACAAACGGCCACTACGCATAAGGCTAGCCCACATTGGCTTGTGGGCCCGATGCTCGAGAAATTTAGAACCCAGGCCTAGTCCAGCAAGAGAAACTGCCATTCCTATTGAGCCCAAGAGCAATAAAGGCCTTCTACCATAATGGTCCAAGAAAAGGGCGGATATAAGAACAAAGGTCGTCTTTGCCAAGCCCATCACCACCGTAACTCCGACGAGGCTACGGCGGCTGCGAATACCGGCGGCCTTGAAGACCTCCGGCGTGTAGTAGACCACCGCGTCGTTACCGGAGGCCTGCATGAAGAAGTTGATCCCAATAGCGGCGATCAGGATACGACGGAGAGGTGGCGATGGCCGGAGGATCTCCTTCCACACGCCCTTCCCGTTCCAATCGCCGGCAGACTCCTGCGCCGCCGTGATCTCATCGAACCTCATCGCTGCCTCCGCTTCGCTTTCCGATGTCCGTCTGAGCACCACTTTGGCCTCCTCTGTCCGGCCCTTCATGATCAGCCACCGTGGCGACTCCGGCATCGCCATGACGCCAATGCCGATCCCGACCGCCGGTACGGCGGCGAGGCCGAGCATGAGGCGCCAATTGATCCTCGGCGAGACGCCCGACAACGCGAAGTTAACGATGTAACCCAATAAAATCCCGACGGTGATGAAAACCTCCGGTAACGAAGCGAGGAACCCGCGTGCCCCCGCCGGCGAAACCTCGACCGTGTACACCGGCGCAATCATCAGCGAATACCCAACACCGATTCCGGCGACGATCCTTCCGGCGATGAGGAATGGGTACGAGGGCGCCGCTCCCATGAGAATAGCGCCGATTAGGAACGTCGCCGCGGCGAGCACGATGGTGTATCGCCGCCCAATTAAGTCTGAAGTCTTGCCGGATGCCAGAGCACCGAATAACGAGACAACATTTAGAGAACCGACCAAAACTTCCACCTGTGTCGAAGAAATCTTCATCGTCTCTCTGATGAACAGAATCGCTCCACTCATTACTCCAATATCTGAAATCAAAGCCACAGACACATTCAAATTGGACTTTGAGAATTTTTAACCAAACAGAACAAAACAGAGCAGTCCATGCGTTAAATCTCACCATATCCCAATAGAATAGAATTCGTGGAAGCCAAAAGTGCGCAACCCAGAGCATACTTGTTGAGACGAGGCACTCGCCTCAAATTGGATTCCATTTGAAATGGTTTGAAATCTGCAAATGGGATTCAATCGTTTATGGTACACATCATCAGATCAGATGGATGCAGTTTGAAAATTCTTTTGGAAGAGAGAAAGAAGATGAAGAGTATAGTGGCTCTACTCGAAGTTCGCAGTATTTGAGGACGATCGCCACGTGGAAGCTTGACCTGATAAATGGATTCTCGAATTCGGCGCCTTCCGGAGACGAAGACGTGGAAGGGAAAGAATCACTTTTCACAGGAAAAAGATAATAAATTATCTATGTTCATCTCTCTTTTCGCAGCATCTCGTCAAGTTTGTTGGAATCTAAATTTAGAGATAAATTGTTGCAACAGAACAAACTGTAATTTATATGGATATCTTTCCCTCAAATTCAAATGTGGGCTTTACAGTTTGGTGTATATTGTAACGAAAATGGTATAGGTACCCCATTTTCAGCACCTCAGCGCATCCCCTCCTCATTTGATCAAAATAGGTACGATTTTCTACAAATTTAGACTTGCGTTTATAGTATTTAGACTTGGGTTTATAGTATTTAGACTTGGGTTTATAGGGTTTAGTCCTTTGGCTTATATTTAGCTCTTGGATTTATAACATTTAAATAGGATTTTAGATTTTTCGACGGCGAAGCCGCCGTAATATTAATTTAGAAAAATATTAATTTAACCCTAAACTTTATAGGGTTTATAACATTTAAATTTGTGGAAAATCGACTATATTTTGGATAGATGGGGAGGGGTGTGCTGGGGTGCCGACAGGGGGTGCGCTATAGCAGGGCTCATATTGTAAATCCAAGGTCGTGTTAGTAGAAAGGAGAGATGGATCACATCCCGTTAAGGCTACCCACCTCGGCGGATCTAAACCAATTTTTAAAAGAGGCAGAGGTAACCCTAATGGAGGCAGCGCCGCCGATACCCACAGTCGAGATCGAGAAGTAGGGGTGGGCATTCAGGATTCGATTTCGGAATTTGCCTAATCCCGATCCCGTCCCGAACTAATTCGGGCCCAAAATTTTGGGCCGGATCCCGTCCCGAAGACCGAAGTCCTGAACTAGTTCGGGACTTCAGTTTTCGGGACGGGATCGGGACAGTCCCGAAACCCGAATTAAATATTTTTTAATTAAATATTTTTTTCTTATATATAATTAACTATTTTTTAATATATATTAATTAAATATTTTTTTAATATGTATAATTAAACATCCAAAAACTCAAATTAAATATTATTTAAATTAAATATTATTTTAATTAAATATTTTTTAATATATACAATTAACTATTTTTTTTCAATATATGTATATATATTTAAATATTTTTTTATATTTTATTATTTTTAATTCGGAATTTGGGACTGTCCCGTTTTAAAATGGGACAATCCCGATCCTGTCCCGAACTAAGTTCGGGACCTATTTTTAGGGCTCGAACCCGTCCCGAACTACTTTTTTTTTCGGGATTCGGGCCGGCCGGGCCTTGGGAAAATCCCGAGGCCCGAACGCCATTTGCCCACCCCTACTAAGGGCGAGATTTACTGGATATATTTGATTTAATTTTAGTGAATAAATTAATTATTACCTGCATCATACGATTCTGATTCAAGACTTGCCAATGCAATCGGTGTACCAAACTTGTCTTGTTTCATTTTATACATCTTCATCTCCTCATTCACTATCTTATTTTGCAAACCAATATTTCCAAAAAAAAATGATAAACGCAATTTTCAAATACATCCACAAATAAACTCTCCTCATCAGTATCAATGACATCCTTATACCAATAGTATGGATAAATAAGAACCCGTCAAATGCAAACAAGTGCCTATTCGACCTTTTCCTTTACCATTACCAATGTCCATAACTTCATCATAAGCTCCATTTTTATTTAGTTTAAACCCACCTCTCATGTCTAGCTTTGCCCTCTTAAGTTCTTCATACACAAACTACATAGCCGGTTTAATATCACTGCCAACAAGATGAAGCACCTTAACAAGAGGTACAACCACTTTGTTATCCCTTGCCAAAAAATAGTACTAAAGACAGCATCGCGTGATTTCTTACCCCTATCATTGCTAGACTATTTGGAAAGATCTTACTCAGAACTAGATCGTGCATAAAGCATCCTTCTTCTCCATCAAACTTTGCAAAGTCAAGAAATTTTGTGACGAATCTAGTAGCTTCATATCTAACAATATCCCTCTTACCAGTAAACTTTCTCATCATTGTTGAAGTGTCATGGTGAGCATAAATAAATATAGTAAGAGATTTAACTTTGTCAATAAACTTGACTTCCTTTCCAATGCGTCCAAGCATGAGATAGATGGTATGAGTTGCAAATGAAGTCCAAAATATTTGGGGTCTTTTGTGAAGCTACAAAATCTTGACAGCCATATTGTTGGAAACAATATCAGAGACCACCTGAATGAACTTATTTGGCCCAATCTGGTCACTAAACTGATCAACATACCTGAAAAAAGTTTTAAAAATAAGATAATCAATAAGTTAATCTTAATTCGTACAGTAAACTTCTAACAATATTCAACTTACTCGAAAAATATATTGACCGGTATGAACTTCTCCAAAAATTTTCTAGGACGACATAAAAGTAGTGCCAAACCAGCAAAGATTACATTTTAATTGAATAAAAGTTAAAACATCTAATATAGTAAATAAAAATACTACTTAAGTAGAGATACCTGCAATTTAAATAAATATTGATGATACTTCTACTTTTTCTATCAGTCCATGCATGGGTAATGACAGAACTCGTTTTATCCCATTCTTCTTCCCGCTGCTTCAGTATTTCTTTTATCACATCCATTGATTTCTTTAACAAAGACTCTCTTAACAACCATTGACTTTGTGAACGATAACCGGTTCCAAACTGTCCAACTGCTTCCACGAATCCTATGAAATCATCATTATCCACAACGTTAAATGGGATCGCATGTGAATATATCCAGTGAGTCACCCGCATATGTACCTTCTCAACTTTCTCCTTAAACAATTGGTCATTCACATTTTGTTGCCTTAATATCGTGGTTGAAGGACCACCGCTAACTACACTAGCAAACCTATCCATAAGACCTAGAGCACATGACCTCTTCCTTTGCCTCAATATCTCACAATCGTCATGGTCTTCAATTTCATCATACAGATCTTTGATTCTTACTTTTTCTCTAACCTCTTCTTCACATAATACTTTTTCTGTTTTTTTTTCCGCCTCATCAAAGGCATCCATACATACTTTTTTATCTTCTCCACTTGTGTTTGGGCATTTGGCTACATCCCATTATCCTGGCAATGTGCTCTTTAAGCCTTGATATCCCGCACTTGAAAACTTTGTTACATAACAAGCATTGAAGACAATCCATGTTCTTCGGATCTAACAACTTAACATACTTCCACCAATATCTTTTGTCTGAGTCTAAGAAGAACCTATTGATATTTGAGATGCATCACGTTAAACACCACAAAACAATGTACGAGAACAAATTATGGAAAAAAAAATGCAGGAAAAATGCAAGAATGATGTAGGAACAATGCAGGAATCACGGTGCAAAATGATATTTAACCCGAAACACACCTATGCTCCACTCATATTAACAAGATCAAGGTAAACTGGTAATTGCGTAAATTTCGACAATTAAAGTCAAACCAGGTCAAGGACCAGGACTTGTAAGCTCTCAAGAGATCTTCGAAACAAATTACAAGTTCAGAAATGTAAACTACATGTTCTCTAGCGAAATCAAGCATCAATTTTACTCCTCACTTGAAAAGATTTACGATCAAATCCAGCAAAGCATCTCTATAAAATTCAGTAGACACATTATCAAAAGCTCATAAAGACATTCAGATCCGGTGAAGCGAACACTAACATACAGATCTATAGGTAAACATTAAAACACAAGACCATCATAATGAAGCATACAAGACCAGCAACAATACATTCGTAAAATGAAAAAAAAACATAATTTTGTAAACATAGACATTTTATCAAACACCTTGAAGACATAAATAATTAGAGTAGAATTACAACAATACATCACAAATAAATGAAGAAGAAACATCCTAACCATGACTTGAATGAAGATTTGTAAAACACTTGTCCTTCACTTTGCAAGAGATTCAAGGTTTGTAGCCGTTACGTTAGGAGAGATTGTAAAATTTAGAGACATATATCATATATGTGGTCTGGGCTTGCTTTTATAATAAAACTAAAAAAAAGGCGTTTTTTTTTCTTTGGGCCGACCAGACCGTTGAGCCGGTCTGGGCGGCCGACTCACCGTCCTGGCCGCCCTACCACTCAGTTTAGGTCCAAATCGGGCGTTTTCGTTGTTACGACCGACTAGTCGGCCGCTGTTCTTGAACACTGGTTTTAAGAAATGACCCGACCATGAGACTTAAATGGAACATCAGATTATGACATGGAGATCTAGCCGGGAGACTCCATAGAATGGCTGACGCCAAATTGAGGAAGTTAAAAACCCAAGTGAAGGTAGTAGAGCTTCCACTCAAAACATACAGACTATCCTTCCATCAAAATTCAAGCAACAACTTCAAAAAAAAACTGTCGTGGTTCATTTGCCTAGTTAACACAGAGGGGAGATAACAACAGCACGTAAACAAGGGACCAACAGAGTTCACTGCTCACTCAACCTACCGAGTTTACCCACGAAGAGGCAGCCCTCTGGCATGTTCTACCCGAATCATAGACAACCTATGCATTTTAAGCTACAAACAAACAACACAAAGTTCATGTATTCAATCACATAACACCTTCTCAACCTCAGCCACATAGGACCATCATTCGGCCACTCAGGCTACACAACATCTTTCCAGTTCCTCTTCAACTCCGCAAGCAATCACACCAAGTAATGTTTTAGAACTGTACTTCAAAAGTTGTTCTACAGAGGTAGTTGAAATTCAAGGCAAAAGGCCAAAAGTTGGAAAATGAAATATAAATAGTCGAGGTTGTAAGGAGCTGGTTGTCCTTACACCCATTTAAAAATAGTTCCAAAAGAAGGGAGCTCTGCAATTTTGGCCAGAAAATGTTGTTTGTTCAAAACCGTGAATGTTTGTGCAGCAAGTTTCACAATGAAACTTCAGCAAGCATCATGTTTAATACTACAGATATGCAAGTACAAAGAGTTTCACCACACAACATATATTTCATGTTTTTTTCTACTAAAAATTTCCCTTCAACCCACATGTTAAAATCGCACACAACAAGGAAAATAGCACGAATCTTTACCCCCCTTCACCCCAAAACAGAATCTTTCTACCCCAAGGTCGAAATGTAAGGATTATAAACTCAAATGAACTACATATAATAGAATCTATAGGTCCATTTTAACCAAATATGGCACACGGTTTTACTTCTAAAAAAACCTTCCCAAATCCAACCCCACGCCAAAATAGTGGAATCCACTTACCTTAAGAAGCACGGACACTGACACGCGACACGACACGATACGGCACGACACGACACGGCAATTGTCAAAAAATTAGGACACGACACGTTGGGGACACGCTTAAATATATAATTTAA
>JAOYMZ010089119.1:0-26603 GCA_025802335.1 Pinguicula primuliflora
GAAATGCAAGTTTATGACAAGCACAAGAACTAAAATTGAGGCGAATTTAGCGGAGGCCATTGCGGGAGAAGAAGATGCACTGTGAAGCTGGATAGTTCTTCCATGGAATTATGCAGTTATATAGCACCAAGACTGTGCTGTTTGTGGGTGTACAATATTCAACAAGTCCATTAACACACTATGAAGGAATATCACGGTTTGAAGATACGCAGACCAGATCAGGTTTCTTTCATATTTTGTACTTGGGAGATTATGAGGTATTATGGGTGATTGACCGAATAACAACTCTACCCATTTAGAGGATTATGAGGCAATTTTTTTATCCCACATTGTTGCTAAATTTTGTAATATCTCATCGTTCATGCTTTCAAAAATCGGTATAAACTCCCGCACTTCCAACAAGCGAGAGTTTGTATTTAGTATTTTTGGTAAGGGCGTAATTAATGGCCTTAATACGGTAGTTAAAAACTACCACTCTCCCAAAGAATGAGTTTTTATGCCTGCTTTTTGGAAGACCGGTATCGTTTTTTTATATTTCTACCCCTTTCTTTTTTCCCATTCATTTGCGCTCCAAATTCTGGCACCAAGAAAGAATATTGACACATCCATGGAGGGTTTCATGTCACAACCATCAATCTTCGCCTCTATAACCGATAATTATAGAATTCGACTCCAACAACAAGATAAAAAAGCAACACACCGCATAAGAATTGAAACAATTGTTGCGATTGTTTTTGACAGAAGAATTGAACCTACTGGCGGCGACGGATGGTCTGCCGTAGCCGACAACATCATTCACGAAGTCCAATTCGTCAATATGAGAGAGAGATCCCACCCAAGTTTTCGAAGATTCACACGAATATTCAAGGATGCGACGATTGTGTGCAAATCGCACGATGTCGTCCAATCTCTGATAGATCTCCCGTTACAGCATAGAAGGTATATTTGTTTCACTAGCAAATGAACGTGTAGCAGTTGACTAGATCAGTTTCTATCATCTGATGATTAGTCGGATAAGTAACCTCATCTCTGCCAGCATGCTTTTCATTCTGGACCAGTTTTAATTCTGGATCGATTTCTGTCTGAAAAAATGGTACCGGTACCAGTTCGAAAAAATGGTACCGGTACCAGTTCGAAAAAATGGTACCGGTACAAATTCAATTGGGTCAAAGCTTGGAAGGGGGTTGGGTTCCATACGAGAGCAGTGGGTTGGGTAGAATTAACTCAAGCCTAAATATTACTCATCCAAAAAAAACTCAAGCCTAAATATTGGAGCATCTCTAGCAAGAATCAGTGAGTATATATTTTTATTATTGGACGGAATGAAGAAAAACAATGTTATTCCGGTCAAAAAAATTAAATGAAAAGAAAGATGTCTCGAATTTTTAAGATGCCACTATTTTTTTTCTCTTTGTTCTCTCCTCTCGAGTAAAAGTATTTATGTCCGGATTTAGCTGATCAAGATTGTCTTTCGATCTTTATTATTTTCTTCAGTATAACGAGGACCTCAATTTAGGAGCAAAGTCCATTTTTATTATAGGCATATTTAGGAGTAAATTGAAAAAGCGATCCATTTTGGTCAAAGATACTCAGAAAATCAAATCAAATCATACCGTAGTTAATCATGACTTCATGATTTGGCGGCAACCAGATAAATTTTGTTTCCCACTGACATGCCTAGATAGGTCATTCGTAGTTTTGCTATTGAACAATGCAAGTAATCTGCCATTTTGTTTGCCTCTGCAGATTCCATGTTTAGTCCAATGAGACTGCATTTCCCATAATTGATCTTCAGCCCTGAATTCATCTCTAAGTTCCTCAAGATTGCCTTTATACACGTTATATTCTTCCAACTTCCTTGGCCAAAGATTATAGTATCATCAGCAAACTATAGATGTGATAGATGAACCTCATCTTTTCCAATCAGCAGTGGGTTATACAATCCCATGGAGACAGCCTTGTATAGGAGTAAGGAAAGACCTTCTGCTACTAGGAGAAATAGAAATGGGGACATTGGATCTCTTTGCCTTAGCCCTCTAGATGGAGAGAATTCTTTTGTAGGGCTTCCATTAACTAGTACAGAAGTGGTTGCTGAGGATAAGCACATTGAGATTAGATTTTTGAACACTGCAGGGATTCCAATTTTTTCTACCATGTCCAGTAAGTAATCCCAGTTTACCATATCATAAGCTTTAGGGCTTTCTCAAAGTCAAATTTCAGAATAAAAGCTGCCCTCCTCATGTGTTTAATCTCAGTTATTACTTCATTGGTTACAATGATTCCATCCACTATTTCCCTTTTGCCAATGTATGCGGTCTGTGTGGGTGAGATTATTTCATCCAGTACTTTGCTCAATCTTCCAGCCATGATTTTTGCTATGATTTTGTACATGACACCCACCAGAGTAATAGGTCAGTAGTCACTTGCCTGTAGTGGAATATATTTTCTTGCAAACAGCACAATGTGCGCTGCATTTGAGCCTCTTACAATCTGCTTCCTCTCAAAGAACTCCTCCACAATGTTAATGCTGTCCTTTTCCAACATAGTCAAGAAATGCTTGACAAAGTTAAATTTGAAAGCATCCGGACCTGGACTTTTATTACCATTGCAATTCAGAATAGCCTCCCTTATCTCTTCTGCATTAAAAGATTTTCTTAGTAGCTCACAGGATTCTGGAGAGAGTTTTTTTGCGTCAATTCGAGCTAGCTTAGGCCTTTAATTTTGTGTTTCTGTGAATATGGCTTCATAGTCTTTTCTCAAGCATTCCTTTACTTGTCCAACTTCAGTTTTCCAGGTTCCATCTTCCCAGATACTTGTTATCTTAGTTCTCATCCTACGGCCCATTACTTTCCTGTGAAAATATGCTGTATTTGAATCTCCCTGTTTTAACCATATTTCTGTGGCTTTCTGCCTCTGATTTTCTTCTTCTTGATTTTGTAGAGTATTTATCTGATTTTTTATCTCAGTCAAGAAGCAGCTCTGAGGTCTCCACTCAGAATTCCCTTCAGCAACAATTTCCAATTCATTTCTCAATTGCTTCAGATGAGCTAGCTTTCTTTTTTCAGTGCTACTTTTGATCAAGTTCCAGTTTTTTTATTTCCATTCTCAACCTCTTGATTTTCTCCTTGAATACATAACTATGATTCCCTTGAATGCCTTCTTTTTCTCAACTTTCTTTTACCAGACAGTTATAATCTTCCATTCAGAGCCAACTATCTAGCACTCGTGTTGGCTTTGGCCCCCAGTCTGTTGCTTGTTTAGATAATATGACAGGAATATGATCTGAATCTTCTTTGTCTAAGCCTATAAGAGTACATGAGCTATCTCCCTGTAGCCATCTATCATTTGGTAAGATTCTGTCTATCGGACTCATAGCTTTAAGGGATGTGAGATGCCATGTATACTTCCTTCTGTTTAATGGCAAATTACTCAGATTCATTTCCTCTACAAAGGTTCTAAATAAATTGATTTTTCTGCTGAAACTCTGTGTACTACAGCCTT
Organism: Pinguicula primuliflora; assembly: GCA_025802335.1. Lineage (NCBI taxonomy): Eukaryota > Viridiplantae > Streptophyta > Magnoliopsida > Lamiales > Lentibulariaceae > Pinguicula > Pinguicula primuliflora. Next base: position 3,502 of record JAOYMZ010089119.1, read on the forward strand.
TCCTCTCATTTCCATGTAGGATTGCATTAAAGTCACCCACAATTACCCATTTTTTTATCTTCTTTGCCTCTGTACTGACCTTTAATAAAATCCCACTATTCAACTTTCCCATCAAGCTCAGCGCTCTCGTGAATATTAACTAGATTACACCTTCCTGTTTCGCCCCGGATTGTGCCAGACACTCCAAGCACACCATTACAACTCCACATGGTCTCTTTTGTAAATATGTCTGAGTCCCAAATGCATACTTGACCCCCAACCATTCCATTTGACCCCGAGTACATCCAATCCATTTTATCTTCATACCACAAACTTTTTGCTAATCTTTCATCTATCATTTCTTTTTTTGTTTCCTTTATTGCTACAAAATTAATCCTATTCTTTTGGAGAACTTGCATAATCCTTCTCCTCCTTCCTTCTCCACCCAATCCTCTTGCGTTATATGTCAGTAGCTGCATCTTGGAAACTATTGCTATTTTCTTCCTTTTGTATCCTGCTTCTTTACTCAGATCTTTTCGAATTCCATCTGCTTTTTCAAGATCCATTATGCCATTCACCACATCATTTCCCCCTTTCTTAAACTCTACTCCTAATTTTATGCCCACCTTATATATTTTGGCAGATTCCTCTTTTAAGCATCTAGTATTTGAGGCAATAATGTGACTGTCTGTAAATGAGTTTTCTTCTACTGATTGATTTAAATCTATGCTTTTATCCACCTTGCCTTCCACATATATATTCTTCGTTTTCCTAATAACACTTTTCTGCTTCCTTATTTCATCCATCGCATCATGCCACTCAGATCTCAATCCATCATTCAAGGCCTGTTGTTTTGTGGTTCTTCCACTTTTTTTTTTTGTAATTTTCCTAGTGCTTCCTTTCTGTGGCCTCTTAGTGCATTCACCCTTTTCCATCTTTCCACATCCTTCTTCTATAGCAATGAAGGTGTCTGGAATGACTTCTTCTAGACTTTTCTGTGATTCTTTATCTACAAACATCTCCAGAGGATTAATTTCTCCATCTTCACCACTGTCTCCAACTTCATTCACTTTATTACTATCTTTACACTTTCAGAACAAGTTATCTCTGCGTCATTTCCTTTTTGTTCACCACTTCCAGTTTTGTACCTCTCTTGCTTACTGTTTCTCTTGTTTCCATTATTCTCAGCGATCACATATTGTCTGTCATCTTCACTTTTTTCATTCAATTCAACCTGGTTTGTAGGCCAAATACTTAACTTTACAGGTTTTCAAAATTTTCCTTCAGGTGTGCCTTTTGGGGTTGAAGAACACTCAGCCATAAGCTCCTTCGTTGTTTCATTATCATTCTCACTTTCACTTTCACTTGTTTCTATTTCTGCTCCTTTCCTGCATTCACCTTCTTCCTCTTCCTGTTTAGTTCCTTCTCCTTCAAGTGTGCTTTTCCTTATTTCCACAGTAGGGGATTTTTGAGCACTCAGATCCAATGTTCTACCAGGGGCCTTTCTTTGCCTTTTGTATTTCCTGCTTATTGTTTGCCAACTCTCATCAATTTCTTTCTCTTTAGCTTTTGTCCAATCAATCATTTCTTTGTTATCATTGAAGGCAGCATATAATTCCTTTTCAGATTCTCCATCCGAGCTACTCATTAATTCATCATCTATTTGGGTTGTCACCTCAACTCTTTCTCCCTTAAACTCTTTCATCCACTTCCACAACAGAGAGTTCATATTCAATTCCATCTATTCTGACCCACATTTTACTACAACTGCATGTTGTGGTTACTGCAACTGTAGTGACCGATGTCGTCTGTGGTTGCAGCATCGGTAGGTTTTCTGACTGTCGACCGAAAATTGGTCGATAGCAGTATTACCGTCAGTTTACACATTTGGAATATATTGCAAATTATGAAAATAAAAGACTTATCGAGTTTAATGTTCAAGCTATGTTATGGACATGCACACTGCCTTGAAAACAATTTTTGCACGACCATGGTGCTATCGTCTCTACGCCGGGCGCTCCCAAAGGTTACCACAGTCACCTATGAACACACGGTGCATTCCGTGATCGAAAGTTGGAGAGAGACATCCATAACCTTGCTCAAGAGAATAACTGCGCAGTAAGAGAAGAAGAATAATCGTCGTAGTTAATATGTCAATAATCAGAACCCTATACCTAACTCATATATATAGGAGAGAATGAAAGAGTATCTCTTCCAACTCAAAATATAATGGGCCTGAATGTTCTGAACATATTAACCACAAAATATCCTTTTAACCAAACCATGAAGTTGAGCCCAAAATACTAAATTTTGGTAAGAAAACCCGAAGTCATTTAATCCATTTTTAGGGCATTAATGCCAACAATACCCCACAAATGACTTGAAAAACATTTTCATTGAGCAAAGGAAGAGTCATATACTTAAATGCCAATATCTTTTGATTTGAATTAACAAGTTGTGATGCGAGATTAAGACTTGAGCCCAAATGAGCGAACTATGTCTTAAACTCATGCGTGAACTAACTCATTTTTGGGTTTAGTCAATAACACACATCACATATACAACCCTTTAGGTTTATAAACTTCGCTTTACTATCACTTGTGCGTTTATTTCCAGGCCCATGCGCATACTTTCGTCTCACGGATGCTATAGAAAGATAGATTAATATCTTTCATAGAAGGTGACCAACCTTCGCATCCACTTAGGTGACTCTCCTACCCCCACACTTGGGATGAAGTCATTAAGAGCCCACAGCTCATCCTCATTCATATACTACGACTCTCTTCCCCCACACATGAGGTGAGTCATCTGCAATGGTCCTCTACCCTCAACTATGAGGAGAACCACAATCAATAGTTACTGATCTCTACCCCCCACATATGAGGAGAGCAGTCTGCAATGATTCTCTACCCCACAAATGGAGAGAATCACAGACCAAGGTCACTGGTCTCTACTCCTACGCATGAGAAGAGCAGCCTACAATGATCCTCTACCCCCATGCAAGAGGAGGATCACAAGTAATGGTCACTGCTCTCTACCCCCATGCATGGGGAGAGCAGTTTGCAATGATCCACTACCCCCACGCACGGGTTGGATCGCAAATCATCATTATGATTCTCTACCCTCACGTATGGGGAGAGCCGTCTACAACCGTCCTTAACCCAAACAAGCGAAGGTAGAGTAATATACTTAAATGTCAATATCTTGCGATTTGAATTCACAAGTTGTAAAGAGAGACTACGATACTAGCCCAGTGAGTGAGTGAACTATGTCTTGAACTCTTAAACTAATGAGTGAACTAAGTCTTGAACGCATTTGGGCTCGAGTCACTATTCTCACAACACATATATAGCCCTTACCCCACAAATCGGGGGAACGGAAAATGTCATATACTAGTTGCATCCGCAGATGCGCATCCACCCTCAACCTCCCTGATATCCAGAGGTAGGACAATACTACCAGTTGTATCCACAAATGCGTATCCACCCTCAACCTCCCTAGCATGCAGAGGTCGAAAAATACTATCAGTTGCATCCATAGATGCGTATCCACCCTCAACCTCTCTGGTACGCAGAAGCCGTAAAATACTACCTGTTGCATCCACAGATGCGCATCCAACCTCGACGTCCCTGGTATGCAGAGGCTTGAAAATACTAAATGCAACTCTCTACCCCCATGTCTGGGGAGAGCCGATTTCATAAGTTCATAGGCTCTCAAGTGGGGAGAATTGCAGCGTAACCTATGACTCTCTACCCCACGTATGGGAGATTTATTTGCAACAATTCTCTACACCCCCACATATCTAGAGAACAAATTGTACCAATAGGAGAGTGAAAAAGTAACATATGACTCTCTTCCACACACATGGGAGAGTCATCTGCATTGATTCTCTGCATCCCCACTAGAAAATGCCACATACGGCTCTCCCACCACACATGGAAGAGTTGACTTCCAATGTCCTCAGCCCCCACAAATGAGGAAAATCACAAGGTAACCTATGTCTCTCTACCCCCAACATATGAAGAGAGTCATCCACAGTGATTCTCTAACACTCATTTGCAAGCGGACCCATCACACAGTGATCATCCTTGATAAACCCACTAAGTTCTTCTTGCTCGAACCACCTACACATGGGCTATATGTCTATCATGAACACTCAATAAAAGGATTAATGCATGTGATTCTATAAATAATACATCACAATGTAGTATCCACTCATGAAACAACATGAATCAATAGAATATACATATCACCATAGCCAATTAATAAGATATGAAAAACATATAACCATGTATCAAATAATGTTCTTACCTTATTGTCTCTTACTTCATGAGATCCAATCATTTGGTAAACCATGTTGAATACACATCACTCGTAAAACTCACATCATCATTCAGTGTAGCATGATTGGTGTCCTAGTGCTCTTCCAATGCACTAGGAAATTAGCATAATATAGAGACCAATCCATAGTATTCCTCAAGTACCTTAGTAAATTATGAAGAATCTTCCAGTATATCACCAGAACTATGAGTGTAGTAACTCAATGTGCTCACTGCATAATCAATATCAAAATAATATTAGTATTTCATGAAACAATTGCACTCTCAATACCTTCACATATTCCTCTCCGATACTGCGGCATCCAAGAACTTCATCAAGTGAATGATGTAATCATTGACAGTCATTTACCTCAAATTTAACCATTGAAGATATATGATGTCATCTTCCTGGTTGCCACTATCACGATGATCCATGAGACTACGGTACACTGTGTACCAATCATTCCCCCACACACCGTCGAAGGTTGCGTAATTGATCGAGGATAATACAATTATCTATAGCATTTTCAATTATCATCTCTTGTATAACCAAATAAAACTGCACATGTTTGACTTGCACATGTTTCACCATCTTTGTTTGACTTGCACATGTTTCCAATCCTTTTACACAGTGCGATGATCATGGAGTTGAAGGTCCAACCAATAACGTGCATCTCCATATTCAATGTTCGATCCAAACATTGTGCCTATTAAGCTTGCTTTTGAACATGTCATTTTTGCTTGTTAGGCCAAATTCTATTGGGAAAAGAGGGTCGTATGTGTTGTCCTCATAACTATGGAACTTAAACCCACTTTCATCAAAATAAAAGTCTTCGCTGACTGTAGTATATCAATTACTAAAATATTCTTACCCAGAATCGATATCTCCCCATGTCAAAACAAAACTAAGCGGACTTCAAAATCACCAAGATGTCTCGGGATAGATTTTCCCACAATGAATAAGAAAACACTTAGCCATATGCTCATTTTAAATTGTTTAGGAGAATCTCCGAACCAATAAAACTCCTCTCCGGCACAATACTGAAATCCTTTTCTCATTGTCAAATCCATATAATCCATCTCCATGGGTGAGAGCTTCAAATCGTACTTCATAAATTCCATATATGCTCTTTGAAAAGAGGAGATACACAAGCATCTTGTGTGACACGTGGTTATGGTGCATGATATCTTTGATGGTATCGACATGCAAGTTGCCTTGATGTTCTCTCCAGGGCCCATTTATGTGGAAATTTTTTGCTGTCCTACTCAGCAAAATTCTGCTCCCCAAATTTCTCTGAGATCCCTGGAAAAAGATAGCATCTGACATGCTATGCACAAAAGCAGACTAAACTGCTACTTGCGATGGTATCTCAAATCCTTTACTCGCAGAGCACATCAGAAGAACATATTCTTTGAGCAACACTTCTCTCAATAATTTTCCAAAATTACATATATTCCGAATTCAGGAATTTTATAAGAAGGGGCACGATACTAATTTCATAGTTCATACATATGTAAAAAATATGTATGCATTGAATTTGATAAATAAAATTTTTCGACCACTTTCGATCGCCAAAACTAAAATATAAGATCGAGTTTGAAATTTTTATGCAGAGAAGAATCCAGAACTGAACAAAAAATTTCATTTTGGTACCTGAGAGTGATTTGAGTTTTTTGCACTTTAAACCAATATTATTTTGATTTTAGTGTTTGACAATGACATCATAATCAAACTTTGTGACAAATTTTGCAATTATGTATGACTAAATTTATCTAATATTATATTTTAATTTCAGCAATTTAAAGTAAATAAATAAATCTTATTTACCACATTAGGTGCATAATTTTTTTGTTGTGTGTACAACGAATCTTAAACAAATAAATATAGAAGAATAATCAAATAAATACAAAAAAATCCAAATTATACATCAATATTTTGTAAAAACTTTACAAAATAAATAATTAATTTGTATTAAAAATATCTTTTATTTTTTAATTTTTAGGGCGCGCATGTGCCCCACTTGGATCCTCAATGGATCCGCCAATGCATATCATAATTCACCAACAGTGGACTACGCCGGAGTTCTTGGACTGAAAGTTGAAAAAATTTGATGTCAATCGTGAACTTTTTTTTGGGTAATTGAATTGCATTCCATAGAATAAAGGTTACAATTTTATGTACAAAGCTATCTATCTTCATTAACTATGAATCACTAACATCTAGACTAATAATAAACGGGGAAATTGTAATCAGTCGTTCATTGTGAAAACTGCTCTCAGCACTCCAAATGCTTGGAGCCAGTACCATGTCATCTGTTTAACGATCTAGCTGACGTCTTGTATGTCCTCTCCATCAAACCTGACAATGTTCCTCTCTTTCGAAATGTACCAAACTGTGGCCTGCCATATCGCCTTTGCCAATGCTTTCTCTTGCTTGCTGGTGAAGAATTGAGAGAATGTATACCAGTGATTCAACAAGCTGTCAGCAGGGAGCATTGCTATTCCAAGCCATCCGGTTATGCTTTCCCAAATTTCCAATGCGTGAACACATAGGCAGAAGAAATGCAGGATAGATTCTTCCTCTAGTGCTCACCAGGCACATCTTCCCTCCCTGGCAGGTACCGTGACCCCCCTCAACCTCAAGTTGTCCATAGATGTCAACCATGAATTGAAGAGTAAAAGTTGTCCTAAGACTGAGATTCTCCAGAACTAATTCTGGACTAAAGCAGGGATGATGATGATTCTTCATAAATGTTGATGAGGAGATTCCTCTCATAATCCCAATCAGAAAAACATCTTATTATGAAGCCTCTCTATGCGTGACTGTTGAGATCAGCATTAGCCCCAAACAAAAGACAGAAGCCCAATGCTAAGCCTAAGTAGAAGCCAAAACAAGAAGCCCAATTGAAGGCCCAAACGAAGGAACAATATAGAAGATATCATCTTCTAGAAGGAGAATTTGATAAAGTTTTAATGTTACTATATTAGTAAAGTCGGTTAGTTTGTTTAGAGAAAAGTATAGGTCGGTTAAGAGATCTTTAAATATGCGATGTATGTGTGTAATAAATGTAAGAGAGTGCAAAATAAATAAAAGAGAGCATTAAGAGAGAAAAGAAAGAAGATGTTGGCATGGCTGATTAACTGGAAATGCAATCTCCGGGCGAGTAAGAGTACAATACTGAAGAGCGCCCACTGTGCTACGATAGAGAGTAATCTCTGCGGGAGACAGTGGGTCCCCATGAGAGTCTATAGCTTGTGAGTTAGTGGAGGAAGGAGACCTATATGGCTTTGCACCAAGCATCCGTATTTTTTCCAATAGGTCAAGAATGTACTTGCTCTGCCGAATGTGTAAGCACTCCCTATCTTGGGTTACTTGCATGCCAAGAAAATAGCTTAGCTCTCCCATGTCACGAAGCTTGAACTTGGAGTTGAGATATCGAACCTGGGCATCAATGAGAATCTGGTGAGTGTCAGTCACCAAAATATCTTCAACATAAACCAATACATAGATACGCACATCAGACTGATGGAGTGTAAAGAGAGACGTGTTCAGTGGGGAGCACTTGAACCCACACTCAAGGAGGTAGGTGGATAATTAAATATACCATGCACGGGGAGCCTGTTTGAGGCCATAAAGAGTCTTATGCAATCGACAGACATAATCAGGATGAGTGTATGAGATAAACTCAACTGGTTGCTCCATGTACATCTCTTCAAGGAGAATGCTATTTAGAAAGGCATTCGAAATATCGAGCTGACGAACTGGCCAATTGTACTGAACTGACAGACATAAGAGCAGGCGGATGGTAGATGGTTTAATCACAGGACTGATGGTTTCTTCATAGTCAAGGCCATAGGTTTGCTCAACCCCTCGTGCCACTAGCCGAGCCTTATAGCGGTCAACAGACCCATTAGACTTAGTTTTGATCTTATAAACCCACTTATTGTGAATAATGTTGTGATTTGTCGGTCGAGGACATAGAGACCACGTCAAATTACTGACCAATGCATCATACTCATCTTTCATTGCAGCTCGCCATTCAGGAGAGGCCTGGGCTTGTAGATAAGTGGTTGGTTCTCTAGGACTCTGCACACTTGTTAGAGCACATATGGGATATTTTGATGCAAAGTATAAATGATAATCAGAAAACGACTTGGGCTTAAGAGAGACGGTTTGACTATGAGTGATGGGACGAGATGAGTTATGAGAAATGATAGGAAAAGAGACTCCTCTGCCATATGTATCCCGTGACGAGTCTGGGTCAACTACCCGTCCTTGTGGCGAGCTCAGTGCCGATGTTCCAACTGGGTCAAGGCCTGTAGACATACCACCTGAATCCTCGGGAATGAGCTCACCAGGGACAGTCATGTCCTCAAATGAGTCATGTGGGACATCTGAAGCGGAGACTGACTCGGTGCCATCGGTCAATTATAATGTTCCAGTGGGTGGGTCAAGGCCTGATGACATACCACCAACTGGAGTATTATTGACTGATGACGTCGGGTCAGCTGATGGTGATGACTCTGCTGCAGGTGGGTCAAGGCCAGACGGCATACCACCTGATAATGTAGATACAAACAAAGGTGAGTCTGATATAGATGAAGGAATGAACAAGACAGGAATACCTGAAGAGGACACCAGTATGAAGGAGGCCTCCCCTGAAGAGGCAGTGCTACGGTCTGAAGAAGTGATACCCAGAAAGGTCCTCTCATAAAAAATGACATTGCGTGATATGTAGACTCGTTTAGATAGAGGTTCAAAGCATTTATACCCTTTGTGTTGGACAATATACCCTAAGAATACATACTTCTTACAACGATACATGTATTTGATGGTGTTATATGGACGAAGAAGAGGATAACATGCACAGCCAAACACTCGAAATGATGAATAGTCAGGTACAGTATCACAGCGGAGCATGAACGGACTTGCATAGTTAAGAAGTGATGTGGGCAATCTATTAAAAATATAATTGACAGTAAAAATAGCATCAGACCAATATGTGCGTGGTATATGTGCTCGAGCAAGCAGACATAAGCTCATGTCTGTGAGGTGACTATGCTTTCACTCTCCTACCCTATTTTGCTGCGATGTGTGTGGACATGAGATACAATGCAATATGCCATGTGTAGTTAAAAAGTTCTTGAATGTAGTAGATACATATCACCACCACCATCATTCTGAAATTGTTTGATTTTCCAAGAAAATTGATTTTTCTAAGAGCTTTAAATTCAACAAAGCATTTAAAGACATCAAATTTATGAACTAGAGGATATAACCAAGAAAAACGTGAGAAATCATCAATAAATATGTCATAATATCGAAACCTAGTATGGACGAGACTGAAGCTGTCCATATATCAAAATGAATTAAGTCTAATGGAAACTACGAATAACGTGCAGAAGAAGGAAATGACAGTTGTGTGCTTTTGCCTAACTGACATGCATAACAGAATTCTAGACAACGAGATCCAGATACAGGCAAATCATTATTTTTAACTAAATGACTAACTATGGGTGCAGCTGTATGACCTAGTCGCTCATGCCAATTGTTAAAGGACGCCTTCATACAAACCATACCCGTCAATGCATAGTTAAGATGTGAGGAAGCTTTCGAAAGGTCCACTGGGTAGAGCTCGTTCACACTAGGCCCCTGTAGGAGCGTTCTTCCCGTTTTGTTGTCCTTCACAAGATAACCAAACTTAGTTAGGACAAAGAAACAATCATTATCCCAGCAAAAGTTATGAACAGATAATAATTTAGCGAAGGCATCGGGACAATGTAAAACTTTAGAGAATTTTAGAGAGCCAGAGGAAGTGGGATAATGTAAAGAACCAGTGTGTTTGATTTTTAGAGACTCTCCATTACCTACAACAACCTCATTCCCTCCTGAATAATGTTCCTGCAAGGAAAGATTAGCCAAATCATTAGTAATGTGGTTGTTTGCTCCTGAATCAGCAAACCACATTCCATTATCCAGAGTAGCAGAGGATTGGGCAGCCATGGCCATGAGTTCAGCCGGAGGGTGTCGACCCTAGAAGGCGTGATTCATACAATTGAAGCAATCCAGAGCAGTATGACTCTTTTCTCTGCAAATCTGACAGGCATAAGGATTAATATTGCTTTGTGCTGTATTTAAGGTAGAATATATTGTCCTGCTTGGGCCAACAGAAATAAACCTGTCGTCTCTACTGTCTGGGCCTCTAATCTGTCGCCTAGTTACCTGTCTTGGGCCCTGTATGGGTGAATTCTGGCCCAAAGCACCAGTTCCATAATTTGATTTTGCATGATCGGCCCATTTTGGCGTTGGCCCAAGAATTTCGTTCACCTCATCTTACTTTTTTTATTTCGGCAGCCAAAAAAGCACGATATCCAAAAGTTAGTTCAAAAAGTTGGTCTAAAGAGTTGATCACCTATCATTACCCTATATAAAATTGCTTTCAAATTGTTGGAATATATTGCAAATTATCGAAATCAAAGACTTATCGATTTCCGTGTTCAAGCTGTGTTGTGGACGTGCACACTGCTTTGAAAGTGATTTCGGCACGGCATGCTAATCGTCTATACGTTGGTCACTCCCGAACATTACCACAGCCACTTCCAAACACACAGTGCACTCCGTGAACGAAAGTTAGAGGGAGACACCCATAACCTTGCTCAAGAGAATAACCGTGCAGTAGGATAAGAAGAATAATTATCGTTGTTAATATGCCAATAATTAGAACCCTATACCTGATTCATATATTTAGGAGAGAATGGAAGAGTGTCTCTTCCATTAGAACTCAAAATATAATGGGCCTGAATGTTCTGGGCATATTAACCACAAAATATCATCTTAACCAAACTATGAAATTGTGCCCAAAATAATAAAGTAAAATTTAAATTATCCCCCCTATGGGTTAGAGTAAAGTCACTTTACCCCTTATGGTTTAAAAAATAACAATTTAACCCATGTGGTTTAAAAAAAGGCAACGCGCCCCCTTATTTAATTTTAATTAAAATTAATAATAAAAATACTAAAATATCCTTAATTAAAAAATAAAAAATAATAATAATAAACTGTTTTATCCCTAAATATCATTTATTATTATTTTTTTAAATTATTGTAAACAACTAAACTAAAAAATGTCTGAAATAAAAATTTAAAATTAAAATATTTAAAAATATGCAAAAATAAAAAAATAATGAAAAGACATTAAAAAATAGAAAAAAATTAAAACTCTGTAAAAATAATAAAAAGCAATTCTATAAAAAAATTGAAAAACAAATCTGCCACAAATATAATAAAACTGTAAAACTTAAAACAAATAAAAATATAATTTTTGTATAGTTTTTATAGATTTTTAAAATAGTTATATCTAAAAATATTATAAAATTATATATTTAAAATATTGTATTCCAAAATATTTTTAGCAAAAATTTATATAGTATATTGTGCCTGGGTTGTGTGTGTTTTATTCTTTTTTTTACATATTTGTTTAAATATTTATATAATGTATTGCCAATTTTATATTTTTTTTATAAATTTGTATATATATTTTGTATGTTACGGGCGATTTTTATTAATTTAAGAGAAAATTAATTCAATCAAATTTGAGCCTGCAACAGGTAATGTTATAATTATTTATATGTAATTTATATTTTATATAATGCAAATATATATTCTATTCTCCGTATATATTTAAAACGTAACAAAAAAATTAGTAAAACATCGTTTGCAATTTTTTGAATAATTAAATAGTCATTTGACAAGTGAAAAAATTTTAAAACGAAAAAATAAAAAATAACTCAAATTTTAGTATTATTAAATAGTATTTTAATAATAAAAATAAATAAAATTCAATAAACTAATTAGGGGGCAAAACAGTCTTTTTAATCAATTTTTCTCTCTCACTCTTAATACCCACGTGTGTGACGCACGCAGGGATAATTTGTTCTTTTTTAAACCATAAGGGGGTAAAGTTTCAGTTTTTAAACCATAAATGGTAAAGTAATTTTACCCTAAAGTGACTTTTTCCCGACCCACAAGAGAATAAATTGTATTTTACTCCAAAATAATATACAATTGATACTTAATTTTGGTAAATATCCAAATTCATTTTACCCCTTTTTTAAGACATTAATTTTAATATACACCACTTTTACCTACCCCAAAAACAAAACATACACCCCTTTTAATATAATATTTCAGATTTTATTATATTAAATGCATAATTGTGTATAATTATATTAGCTTTTTTTTTCATTTCAACCTTCTGTTTTTCTCTTCCTGCGTAACTCCCGTCAATGCTGAAGTGCCGAAGCTTGTTCCTTGCCGATGCTGTTGCCGAACCGACGCCGATAGATACTGCTTGAGGACGACCGTGGCTGATTCTTCTCCCTACGCTGAGTCTCTGCCATTGAACCAAGTCTCGATTGTTAGTTTTAAATTAGGGTTTATCTCCCCCTTTCCCTCTTCGAGTTGGAGTGAAATTTTGTCCATAGCTGATTCACAATTTTGATTTTAGGTATTTTGAATATGTCTTGTTTATGGGCATTTAATTAGACATAGCATCAACATATTTTGATTAGGTATATGAAGTTTGCTTAGCACAGATAGCAGGAATTGGGGCCCTAAGCCAGTGGCCAAGCAAAGATTTTGGTAAGGGGCACAGTTCTTATATAAAAATGAATATGTCAACGAAGTTTTATAAGAACAGTTTTCATATACAATGATAAACGAAACAAGTAGCCAATTTGAACGAAAATGATGTGTTTATGTTTGAAGCCTGCAAAAAGATGCACCAAACACAAGATGCAGGACGCAAGAACATCATTTTCAATGGCCACATTCATGGTATGATTATTCATAGTCATCTTGTTACCATAAAAACCTTAACAAACATTACACTGAAAAAGTCTTTAGTATGCAGAAACCATAAGGAGCGAAAATCCTCTAATCAATAAGAAATCGGTAAAAATATATATCATTTTGGTAAAATAATATATTATTTATTTATAAAATATAGAATTTTTTATATAAAAAAATTGGTTTTTTAGGGGGGCATGTGCCCCCCCTCTGGCACATGTGGCTTCGCCACTGACTAGACTACTGGCTGAAAATTCAAGATTTCGATGAACGGGTGAAAAAAGTGTGGCAATCATAAGAAGTGGAGGGGTACCAAGGACTCATACTTAAGGAGAAAATCAAGACTCTACGGGAAGAAATAAAAAAAACTGGAATGCAAGTAAAGGTGGCTATGATATGCTCACCACAGAACTTCGTAATCTTCTCTATCAGAGAATCCAGCTTGAGAAAAACGCGGAAGAGAGCAATGCCATAATACCTGCACAAGAAATTGGCAATATCGAGGAGCAAATCAAAAGAAATGAGCTAAAACAAGAAAGCTGTTGGCGTCAAAAATCCAGAATTCATTGGTTGGCACTAGGAGACTCGAATACTACCTTCTTTCATAGAAAAGTACGCGGCCGGAGAAAGTTGATCAATTTTCAAGACATTTAGATTGAGAATGAATGGATAGAATCTGTGGATAGAGTAAAGCAGGGGTTCAAACAACATTTTGAGACTCGTTTTCATGAACCAATGCACAACAGACCAACTCTGCAGAACTTGGGATGTAAACTGATCTCACAACAAGACTACCGGATGCTAATGGAACCGTTCACTATCAATGAAATCAGGGGTGTAATTAATGGTTGTGGGAGTAGGAAAGCACCTGGACCTGATGGCTTAAACTTTACATTCATAAAACATTTCCAGGCTATCATGGAAGGGGATATTGTGAGCATGATGCAGGAATTCTGGACAAACTGCAGAATTGTGAAAGGGGGTAACCCTTCTCATATCATTCTGACTGCAAAAACTAGCTCACCACAAAAGATAGAAGACTACCGACCTATTACATTAATAGGTGCAAGCTATAAAATACTGGCAAAGACAATTGCATACAGGTTGAGCAAATGCCAGGACTTTGTGATCTCAATAAATTAGACAGCCTTTATAGGGAAAAGACAGATTGTGGATGGTGTCCTAGTGGCAAATGAAGCGGTTCATGAAATAAAGAGAAAAAAGACAGAAGCTTTCATCCTGAAAATTGATTTCGAAAAGGACTTTGACACTGTGAATTGAGAGTTTGTGGATAATATGGCTAAAGAGTTGGGATTTCTAGAAAGGTTTCGGAGATGGATTCAAGCATGTATTTCATCTGGCTCTACCACAGTAATGATAAATGGGAGTCCAACTGTAGAGTTCTATCCTACAATAGGGATAAAACAAGGTGATCCCATATCCCCTTTTCAATTTACCATGGTAGCTGAAGGATTGGCAAGTATACTAAAAAAAAGCAGTAAGCATGGGACTACTAAGTCCTCTGGAGCTAGGGGAGGACAAAGTTCAACTATCGCATCTACAATTTGCGGATGATATTCCGATTTTTGGAAGGGCAACACTGGAAAATATAAAAAGTGTCAAGGCTATCCTCAGAAACTTCGAACTACTATCTGGCTTGAAAATAAACTTCTCAAAAAGCTCACTGATTGGAATAACCACATAGCCAGGCTGGGTGGAAGAAATGGCAACATATCTAAATTGCAAAATCACCTCCCTCCCATTCATCTACCTAGGGTTACCAGTTGGATCAAATCCTAGGAAGAAAGTCACATGGTCCCCGGTGATCGACAGATTCCAAAACAGGGTTAACATTTGGGAGAATAAATCTCTATCCCTAGGAGGCAAAGTGACACTCATCAATTCAATCCTCTCGGCTCTACCATATTATTATTTCTCATACCTAAGGGCCTCTAGGAATGTGTTGAACTAATTAGAAAAAATCATTAGGCAATTCTTTTGGGGAGAAAACTCTGAAAAAAAAAGATTCACTGGATTTCGTGGAAGAAAATTTGCTTACAAAAGAAAAGAGGAGGTCTGGATATTAAAAATCTGGACCTCTTAAATCTATCTATGCTAGGTAAATGGGGAGGAAGAATGCTGGACCATCACGAAGATTTCTGAAAGCAGGTGGTTCGTTCTATCTATGGAATCAAAGGCAAGCTACAAATAGGAGCTCTACTGGACTTACATGAAACAACTGGGGCACATAACTAGAGGGGAAGGCGAACAGGAGAAGGTGCAGGCTTGACATGGTGGAAAGATCTGAAAATCACACTGCTAGGATCTTGGTTTCAAGAACAATGGACATTAAAGCTTGGTGAATTTGCACAAATAAACTTCTGGGACGACAGGTGGACAAGAAACCAAAAGTTAAGCACAAAATACCCAAGACTATACAGGAAAACTGCAAACAAGAAAACAAAAATAAAAGAACAAGGAGAGTGGCGGAATGGGGAATGGATCTGGATTTGGACCTGGAAACAGGAACTAACAAACATTGAAAATGAATATTTGAAGGTATTAAAGGATGAACTGTCAAACATTACACTGCAACAGCACACTCAAAACAGATGGATGCAAAAGAACAACCCAGTGCAAGGATACTGCATGAAAACAAGCTACGAACACTTACAAGACCAACAAGAGGTAGCATACGATGCAAAAACCGAAGAAAAATTAAAGCAAGCATGGAATAGTATGTTTCCAGCAAAAGTTGCAATTCACACATGGAGAATGCTACAAGACTCTCTTCCTACGCAGGCAAATCTAAAACGGCTACACATCATACATGCAGAGCAGAAAATTTTATGTGCAAGATGAAAATCGCTGGATGAAACAAATCAACACATCTTCCAGGAATGCAAAAACAGGAATAAAGTGTGGGAAAAAATATGGAGATGTTTGAACATATCTTACCATTCAACAACACGAGCCCCAAATTTAGAGCAATTCATGGCGAAAAGGGATCACAAATTTGAGGAGGCGACTATCACTGTGCGAGGCCAGATAAAAAGTCGGTTATACAATCTTTGTTTTTTCTTTTAACGACATATGATAAATTAGTTTGTACAAAATATGTTTTTAATAAAAATTTTAAATTATCCAAAAAAAAAGTTTTCTTATTCTAATTGCTACGTATACGAAGTTTATGAAGTTTGCATTTAGTTTAAGGAACATCAGAATTTTCAAAATTCTCGACAGGACGTACAAGAACAACCATCCACACCGGTACTTACTTCTACTTCCATAACCACAGGTAATGACTTGCCGGATTAATTGTCCTTACTTACTTCCTCTAAAAATTTCAAAAAATGTTCATATCGTGCAACATTTTCCCGAGATTGTTTTTGAAGTTTACAAGGCGATGAGAGAAAGATCTAATGATGTTAGCGAGTTGGAGCGGTATCTGATGGAACCCTGTGAGCCTAATGATCTAAGTTTTACTATTCTGACCTGGTGGAAGTAGCATGAGCGCAAGTATTCGGTGTTGGCAATGATGGCTCGAGATAAATTGGACATCCTACTATCCATTGTGTCATCTGAGTTGGTATTTAGCACCGGTGGGCAGTGATAGGGCCACATCGTAGTTCTTTACTTCCTTCTACTGTAGAAGGTTTGATATGTACTCAAAATTGGATTATTTTTTCTTGCAACATTATTGAAGAATTTGAGGCATTATCATTAGATGATCCCAAAGATGATCCAGATATGGTTGCACTCGATACAAGTAACATTTATAGTTCATTCATATTCGGTTTTGTTATGGAGATTTTAAGATTATATCAACAATTGTTTACTTATTTTTATTCATTCAGGTATCCATACTGATCCTGATTGAATAATCAATCCTATTGCATGATAAGCACCATTTAGAGCTTATATTATGCATTAGTTTATACCATTTTATGACCTAAACACTAAGATTTTGGCTCAATTCATGCTCATTTAGACTAGATTGGAGAAAAGGATACATGTGCACATATTGTAACAAGTCTAGCTTAATTCATTACACATTCTGGCAGGGACTGATCCAACAAGCCAAGAGCATAATTCTAGAGCATATTCAGTCCAATTCTGGCAAATATTTACAATCAATTATTGAGACATGCTCCAGATCAGTAACATCGGACTAACGAAATGAAATGCACCATTTCAACCAATGATCCAAGGACCCGTAATTTGTGTATGATCGCTGCATATTTAGGCCCAATTTCCCACTTGAGACAAGCTCATACAAGACTTGGGGAAAGCGCAAGACAGTTTCGGAAAGAGCCAACAACACCTTGTAAAGCTGTCTAGCCATTTCGGGAAAGAAGTTTGAAATTACTCTACTAACCTTCCATGGATCATATCTCCCTTGTCTCTACATGGATTGATCTGTAATTTCACCAGGAGAGATATCAAAGATTCCTCTACAAGTTCTATATTTGCAAGTAAGCCATTAGAGACGTGGAAGGCCAAGATTGGAGCAATTACATCACAAATGGTCCAGACTGCGCACAATGACTGATGCACCCCTTACTCGGATCATATCTCTTCAACGAGTTGGAGGTCACTTGTGTAAATTTCAACCGCAGATAACCCTAGAGCTCCTAAGTAACTTCACTTCATATTTCGTGAGCATTAAGAACCGTGAAGAGGGACAAATGACCACGACTTTGCAATACACTCATTTTAGCAGCAATGACTAACAGGTCATTATGGAAAGTCAGAAAGCCAAGTGCAAAACTGAGCGGGCCCGATGGTAATTGACTCAGAACTCTTACCACCAGCAAGCGACGAGGTTTTCATTGCAGCGAGATACACAGACATAGAGCGGACACTGGTTTTTGGGGGAAAGAGTGCGGAGAAGAAAATGAGCATCCATCTTCCGATAGAGAAGGGCCACCATTTTCTTATCTCTCTTTGTATCCATGACTCTATTTTGTATTGAACCTTTGTATTTGCAAGCTCATGCTCTTAGCATGAGCTAAATTCTGTAGCTAAAGGCTCAACTGAGCCTCCTCATGGTAGCATGAGCTAAATTCTGTAGCTTAAGGCTCGGCTGAGCCTCCTCATGGATTTCATGTTGATTTAATCTATTCTCTTGTTCTAAGCTTACTCTATCTTGTTTGATTGTGCTTGTTTTTCATATGGATGTGTTCTTGTGCACGAGACCCACATTCACGTAGGTAAGGTCAGCCTAGAAACTCGCTCACAAGAGTTGACCTCGACACAAGGCTCAATCACACTACCGTCATTGGGGTAGAACACCCCTAACTTGTAGTACCCCATATAGAGATAGTCCTATTGTGCTCTAAGTCACCAATATACACCAAGTGGAGGTTGAGGTCGATGAACTCTTCGTGTTGAGGTTTAGAGTAATCAATTGACTTGACCGTGAGCTTTGATTACATTGGAGTCTTGTGGAACTAGATGAGCTAAGCTAGGCATTAGATTGAAAAAGGGATTCATGAACACATAGGGAGATAACACAACGAGTCCTTAAGCATTTCTCCATCATTGTTGATCATCTTTAGTTACTTATTCTGCTACCATTGCATCTTGTGGTTCGGTTGAGCTCTATTTGAGTGACTGTTGCCATGTTTAGTTGTTTAAGTTGCATTTAAGTTTGAGTAGAGTAGTAACAAACTCAAATCAATGTGGTTACTCTGAAAGTGTGTTATAACAAAGCATGATTTAGAAGTACTTCCATGGGAGATGACTCTTACTTGCTAGTGAGATTACTACTTGTGGCTGTGTATACTTGCACATAGGTCCATTTCATTTGCAAACCCATCATCGCATCCATTCGTATTTAGGGTGATGAAGGAGAATTGTAAGATGGTATTGTTGGGGTACTTTGGACTTGATTGTTTTCGAACTCTATCAACTTGCTTCAGTCATGCACTTTGCTTGAATAATTGTAACGCTGCTTCTTGTGGAAGTTTGAATGTGGTTGGTTACCGCAACTGCACGGTTACAGCATCCGACATCTTACGGTACCAGTAGCTGTACTGTAAGTCCGCTACCAACCGCTGGTTGGTTGATAGCTGTAGTCAATCGACCTGTACCAAAATCGATCGATTGACAGGTGTAATCAAAAGATTTGAATGGAGGACAATAGTAATAATGATTAAGGCTACTTTGTACTCTTTAATAATGAGCTTTTGGCTTACTTTTTCATAACTATTTACTCATACTTATCATGATTTAATTAATTTTGAGTCTCAAATTCGTTAGATATATTTGTCTCATATCCTTTACAAACATAAAAATCAACTAGTATATAATGATATGTGGTGCTTCACTCTATTGCCTTGATACCTTTGCTTTTAATAGTGTAAGTCCACATTCATTATATATTGTCCCGAACCGACCTGGTCAGATCTGCCTCAAATTTCAAGTTGGTATTGGAGCAAATAGTGGTCCAATTACTGTAAAAAAAATCTATTGGCCTCGATACACCTACTCACAAAAAAAAGAAACACTCAATAAAACAAACTATAAAAAGGTCACGGTTGTTGATTGACCTAAATTGAGATAACCCAGATAATATAAATATTCAAATCTAAATAGGACTTGCCCTGTTGGACTTGCGAGAGATGTTAGAGATATTTGTCTAATATCGATTACAAACATAAAAACCAACTAGTGTATAATGATATGTGGTGTTTCACTCTATTACCTTGGTATCTTGACTTTTAAGAGTGTAAGCTCAAATTCATTATATATTAACTCACACGCACATACCCACACAGGCCCGAACCCACCTGATCGGTTATCTCTTTCAACTAAAGTCATTAAATGATTATTTGCTTGATTTATGAAGATTTGAGTGCAAGCTCAAAAGATACACATGTTCAAAATCCTTTAGAAGGAATATGGAGGAAGATGCACTTTTGCCACAATTTTTTTATTGTTTACATATGAGGCTTAAAAGCCGAAAACCAAAATGATAGACAAAACCTCCTTTCAAGGGGTATCAAAAGCAAAACTTTCACACTCCGCCGTATTGCAACTGATGAAGAAGGGGGAGACTGCATAGAATTCCTCAACCCGTCCAGATGAATACGATAGGCTATTCCAGGGGTCCGAGATATTGCGAGCTAGGCCATGCTAAGCAAGAACATCTGCCTCACAATTCCATTCTCGTGGAATATACTGAATGAGGGAGACCCCGCATGAATCCGTTCTCTGACAAATCCGTCGGATGAGTTCAGTTTAAAGGTTCTGGTTTTTCACTCTCACATCCAATCAATATACTATTTTGAGCTCTTATATATTTCAAACCTTATATTACCCACATGAGTGAAGATCGATTTATCTATGACCGAGGCAAAAGAAGAAACTCAAGGATGAATTAAAGATTTTGACAAATGTATTGAAAGAAAAAAATGTCATCAACTATTTTTGATGGCATAATCCAATCTCATAGATGAAGTTATTGATGATCCAAGCAAATATGCATCTTAAAAAATACATCATTAAGTCATGAAACTAATCAACATATTTTGGAAAACCCTAAAGAAGATATTAATGAAAGAAGAAGATACCTCAATTTTGCGAGAAGGAAGTGATTTGTATGAATGCTATCTTCCAACACCCCAAGAATATCTACAGGCAGGCATCTGCCTGCAACCACCAGAGAGCAGAATAGATCTGCCCAAGCATCTGTAGTGCTAACACTCGCAGTTTACACGCATCCTGCACAGAGTAGAATAGGCATCAAGTAAACTTGGAGGCTCTGTTGCTAGGAATTCAATTCTGCATGAACAAACGAGGAATGCTTACTCACATAGAAGTTGAGACATGGATTCAATCTGCTCTTAAAGGGAAATGTCTCCCCTGGAAGCATTTCTGGATACTCTCCAACATTCAGAAGCTTCTCTTAGCTAACAAGCATATCACATTGCAGAAATCGGTGCGAGATCCCCCAGCCTCGACCTTCCTTCTTGCTAAGTGGGGATACGAATCTGGAGACCGCAACTTCTACTCGGAATAGGAACTATTATCTGCAGCTGACAGATCTTGTGCCCTCTCAGGTATCTAAGAATAAGCACGGGTACAGTCATGTAGAATTCACACATGGCCTGGAGGCACGCACGCATATTCTTTGTAAAAGAGGTAGGTTGGGCGCCGTACTCTTTTTCCTCTTTCGGATTTTCCTCTTACCCCGGAGGTTTACCGGAAAAGATTTTGAGGAGGCGGGACGACATACCCTCTTCACTTAGCGGGATTCGGACGGGTAGGAGCTACCCCTTGTAAGTCCGAATATATATGTCTAAGGGGGTTAAGGGTAGATCATACTTATTTTTCTAGGTTCTCCGCACACATAGGCACCCTGGGAGGAAGATGCTGACCCTGATGGAGCATGCATGACGGAAAGATGCAAAAATGAGGATGGCAGGCTCCTTTCGCTGGAGCAACATAAACGGTTACCTACTAGAACTACAGCTGCAAGTCTAGGTTTGTTCTGCTGGGACAATGTATCAGTGTAGGATTTAGCTATAGCTATAGCACTGCATGAGCGAGTAAAGAATGTATCTGCAACTTTCGATTCTATCAATAAAATTTCTTCTGGGAAAAAAATGAATGCTATCTCTCTTTTTATCTTTTCCAGATGGAGTCTTCAATAATATACTATATCTTAGAGCACTCTACAACATTGCAGAAGTAAGTTTTCCAAGAAGATGAACCAGTACCCAGAAACAAAAAGGAAAATACACAAGCATTTTTAGAAAGTCTTCTCCAAGTCTTGTGCATTTCTTGGGTGAAGTTACGATGAATCTTTTAAGAAGATAACTTTATGACCTTCCATGAATTCATGTGGACTGACTTAGACTTAGAGGTCTATTTTACCTTGAAAATGAAAAAAAAAAAATCTAGATTCAAGTCCAAATCCAGGTAAATCGCGTGAAGGTTTAGGGTTTAGATTGTGTTATGAGAAAAAATATGGATGTCACAATAATCGATGATATCAAATGCTAAACAACTTAGAAATACACATAGGACCGAAATGTGCATGTGATCTATCTCTTGAATTGATTTGATTTGTTAATGCATTTTCATATATCAAATCTATTTAAAACCCTTGAAATCTGTCGTTGGGTTAGATTCATTAATAGTTATAATAGAGTCACATGTGTGACTTACAACCCCCCCTAGTTTTCGTATTTTTGCTGCAAATCAACAAAGAGAATAAGGAGAGGGCACAACTTCATACTGGTGGAAAGACAGAAAAACAATCCTATGGAACTCACCTTAGAACATCAATGGCAACTCAAGCTCGAAGATGGACAAAAGGTAAGCTTTTGGGAAGACTGCTGACTAGGAGACAATAAGCTAGCATAAGGATAGTGCCGACTGTACAGGAAAGCTACACAAAAGGAGAATAAGATAGCTGATCAAGGAACCTGGCAATAAGGAATTTGGATCTGGATGTTAGGAAATTCAGAAATTAACGTGAAAGCGGAAAAATAAACGAAGCAACAATACAAGATTTAACGTGGTTCGGCCAGAACGCCTACCTCCACGGGAGAAGAGGAGAATCAATCCACTATAAGCGCAGCGAAAACCTAGAAGATAAACAGGGAAAACCTCTCAAACCAGAGAGCCACAACCCAAAAGACACACAGAGAAAACCTCTCAAGTCGCTCAGACAAGAGAGCCACAACCCAAGTCTCACATCTCTCATTTTCTTTCAACCCAGTCTCTCTTTCTTTTATGCCTCTTTTTTCAACCATAATGGTCAAGAGATCTAATATTTATAGAGAGAAATTCTAATGCAATTAGAATTCTTACATGGACTAAGTCAAACTAGGATTTTTAATTACACAAAAATCCCAATAAATCACTCCTTGACTTGAATTCTCTCGTACCACAAATAAACTTGATCTCTTTCTCCAAGCACCCCTCAGAGGTAGCTCCATGGT
>JAOYMZ010089120.1:0-10922 GCA_025802335.1 Pinguicula primuliflora
GCATTTGTGCTATTATTAGAATTTAAAAAAAATTGGCAAGATTCAAAATTAGGTTGGTCACGTGGTGGATGAAAAAAAAAAGATAGTATTTTGGGTGCAGAATTTTTATTAAACTTGAGTATAGTAAGCTGTTCCCTCTATGAAAAGAACACAAAAAATTAATATTAATTGTTGTTTTTAAATAAAGTTTAGCACTTTGTATTTTTAGAGTTTGGGTTTATCATATAAGGTTTTAGTTTTTCGACGGCGAAACTGTCGTAATATTAATTGTCGTCGTTAAATAAAGTTTATTATTTCGGGTTTTTAGAATTTGGATCATCATATAGGGTTTAAGTTTTTCGGAGGCGAAGCCGTCGTAATATTAATTGTCGTCATTAAATAAAGTTTAGCATTTTGGTTTGTTATAGTTTGGGTTCATCATATAGGATTTTAGTTTTTTCGGTGGCGAAGCCACGCGTAATATTAATTATCGCTATTAAATAAAGTTTAATATTTCGAGTTTTTAAAGTTTGGGTTCATCATATCGGGTTTTAATTTTTCGGCTGCAAAGCCACGCGTAATATTAATTGTCGTTATTAAATAAAGTTTAACATTTCGAAATAATCTGATATTATAGAGACGCGTAATATTAATTGTCGTCTATCCTTACCAAGAAAGGACAAATCTGGTATTGTAGTTGAATAATTGTTATAAATGTAAATAATCACCTTTTTAATTAAAAGAATTAATTAGAAGCTTAGATACAAAATCAAAATTCTAATATCATCGAAAATTTTGAAAATTTTATCATAAGTGTCAAATATTACACGGTTTTTTAAATCATGATTACTATCGATCAATTTATATTGCATAAATGACAACCCACCAACAACAAAAAAAAAAAGCATAAATGACAACCTCTTTTTTTTTTCTTTTTTTTTTAATGACAACCCTTCTCATCTCAATTCTCTTCTCACAATCACAACCGCGCAGGTCGTGTCGTTCCATTACAATTTTCCTCTTCCAGGTAAACTGCTCTTTTGATTTCTTGATTTTCTTCTCATCCTTTAAAGAGGATCATTAGTGATTTGGGGGTTGTTTTATGGCACGGGCGTATCTGTGAAATCAAAGATCGAGTTTGTAAGCCTGTTTCTGGATTAAATCTAGCTTTTGGATTGATGGGTTGGTTAAAGGGCTTATCTTGGCGGGATCTCGTGGGAAAAGGTTTTAATTTTGAATTCTGTATTGATTCTAGTAATGTGACGCGATTGATGGGTTCCTAAGCATTTCGCTTCGTGATGCTTCGAATCGGCTGATTTTATTTCGTATAATTACGTAAGGTTGGAAAAGATTGCATCTTGTTCGGGTTTCTTCAGTTTGAAATTCACATGTTGCCGACCATACAGAATTTTGGAATTTGGGAAATGGTGTTGAAGACAACAGATATGAGAAATGCTGAATGCGCAATATCAAAATTCGAAACCTTTTTGCCTGTGGCTCTATACATAGTAGTTCAGCAGTTTGAGGGTCTCTATAATTTTCATCTTTTCATGTGTTGAAATTGTTTTTTGGTTGAGTTTCAGGTTATTTGATGGCCAAATCCAAGAAGCTGGAAAAATCCAACTCCCATTGCCATGGCGTTAGCCTTCGCAAGTTGTCCTCTCGGTGCACGAAGATATGTGGAGACTCTCGCCACGAGGGAAGTCAAGTGAAAGCATCCGAAAAGAAAGAATGGGAAGATGCACTTTGCTCCGTCTGCATGGAGTTTCCCCACAATGCGGTGCTCTTGCTTTGTTCCTCATATGACAAGGGCTGCCGCCCATACATGTGTGCTACTGGCCATCGCTATTCCAACTGTCTTGAACAGTACAAGAAAGCCTACACCAAGGGCACACCAGATCAGAGCACAACCGACGATCTATTCTTTCCAGAGGAGTCAAGTTGGCCAAGTGGGAAGAGTGAAGTATCTCAGCTGATGTGCCCTCTCTGTCGTGGTCTGGTGAAAGGCTGGACCGTGGTTGAACCCGCACGCAAGTATCTCAATGCCAAGAAGCGAACATGCATGCAGGATGACTGTTCGTTCGTTGGAACCTACAAATCCCTTAGGAAACACGTGAAGATGGAACATCCTTTGGCATGCCCTCGAGCTGTAGATCCTTCGCATGCAGCGAAATGGAAAAGGCTCGAGAACGAGAGGGCTCTGAGTGATGTGATCAGCACAATCAGATCCTCCATGCCTGGTGCAATTGTGATTGGTGATTACGTAATCGAGAGGTCACATAGCAATTCCAGGGATTATGTGAATGATGCATTCTTTCAACTCCCGTCTCATCGTGGGCGCTGGAGCAGTCCCACATTCCTTGATGAACATGATGAATCTCCAGATGATGAAGATTTTCTCAGCTATCCACCTAGACGATTAGGGAGCTCAGTTCCCATAACTGCAAGGCGCCGTGCACGATTTTGGGTTACAAGGAGGGCAGCAAGGCTCAGAGCAGGCAGGTGATCTGATGGCCATATTTATATCAAGAACATCAAGTCAAGTCAGTCTGCCAGTTTTATGTATAATATGAAACTGTTGCAAACCAGTAGTAGTGTAGTGACCCATGGAAGACCTCACTTTTTAAATTCCTCTCTTGTGTACAGAACAGGCATTGAAGGGATTGTTGCAGGTCAAGGATTCTTGATTCAGCAGCTCCATCTCATGGCTGATGGTTATTTCTCAACTATGACTATTTAGAAAAAAAGGAAATAATTCCTTCTAGTTTCCTTATTACTTCGTTCTCTGTTTCCCCTCTTGTTGGAGAGTTTCTTCTTTATTTCACTATTGACTTGAATTATAAAATCAGTCTTATTGAACTTGGGCGTGTTCTATTCTTTTTGTACTAAATATAATGTGCCTTTAATGTTTTCATTCAACTGTTTTATTGGTCCACTACTCTATAGCAGGGGCTTTGAATCGTATAGTACAGCTATAGATAGCCCCCAACCCCCATATGTCTGTGTATTTGGGAAATGATCCATGAGTGAGAAAGAATTGGGCTTGTTTTCGAACGATCCTGTTAGGCTTTGCATTGTTTGTGAGTTGTGACTGTTTTTCAAATGAGAGTTACTTTCATCCGACCTCTTCTGCCCTTTTCGGCCTGTCATCAGCACCATCATTCCAACTTGTATGTTATGTTTTTGAGATTTTTGCATTCTCATGATATTCGCCACATTATTCCCGGGTTGTCACCTATCAGTAAACCGAGGTATTGGAAAGGTAATGTTGCTTTCACGCCATAACATCCAACAGTTCATTGCTCATATTTGTGCCAAAGACTTGGCTTTCCCTGAAACTGATTGTAAGCCCTGATAACAGCTTGAAAATATGGATAATGCTCTTTAACATTGATGCATTTTGTTGTGTTCCTTCTGTAAGAAGCACGGTATCGTCCGCGAATTGCAGATGAGATACCCTCACTTCTTATATCTTTGCTCCTTACAACAAATGAAGATTACATGCCTGATTGAGTAGAAGGCTTAGCCTCTCAATCCATGCTAAAAATAGTAGTGGTGACCGGTGACAATGAGTCACCCTACCGAAGATCACGCGGAAGAGGAAATCTTTCTGCTAAACTTCTGTTTACTTTGACAGATCGATGATTGCCCCTTTCACAGTAACATCATCTTCACACCACACATTATTTAGTTCCAACATTCTGAAACGAGTGTTAACATCATCTTCACACGACACATGTTTTTTTTTTCTTATTAGGGCCACAGTTTCTGCTTTTCTGTCCAAGTTCTCAAGCTCATGGTTTAGAGTTTCCACCCTATCATTTGTATTTCCAAAATACTCTATAATCTATATTCCACCTTTGCAGGAAAATATGCCAACATTTCAGTTTTTGATGAAGGATGTATAGCCTTTAGTTCCTGTAAATCCCATTCTGTCATCTTAGAGAAGCCCTACAGCCATGGAGTTTTTTTCACATGCAGGATAATACAGTACCGAAAATGAATTATCCTGCCGAACTTTAATCTTGACCTTTGAATCTATATCTAACGGACGAAATTTCCGACACCATTAACTACTATCCCATGTGACCTCTCACTTTTGCCTTGTCTCTTTCCTCCCCAAATGGCTTCTGCTGCCAGATTTACAGAGCAACCATTTCCCAATCTCTTTCTTCTTGATTCAGACATGTGAATTGCCAGATTCCTTCATGAACCGCTTACTATTAGCAACCCCAGATTCCTTTATGAACCGCTTACTATTAGCAACCCCAGATTCCTTTATGAACCGCTTACTATTAGCAACCCCAGATTCCTTCATGAACCGCCAGCAAACACTATTCTTGGACAAATTGTCTTGAAAGAAGAAAATTCCATCCATCGTTGAGCCATCCATCGATGAGCCTTCATCGAACTCTCGTGAGACATCGTTCCGTCCGTCGTCTTCAATTGAGGGTAATTTCCATGCTTAGGTTTTTCGAATTCGTGCTCCGCAGTTCTTGTGAAACCTGTTGAAAATTCACCATGGTAAGAGTTGATATGGCAATTTCACATCTTTGGAAGAGAATGAAGGGAAGCCATATCCACTCGATTAAGCAGAGGAAAGAGAAACCTTGATGAAAGAGAGACAGTGAGAAGGTCACATGTAATTGATGAGTCTTAAATTTCGACTGTTGGATACAAATTGGATGGCCGAGATTAACAATCTGCAGGATAGTATTTTTTTCGGCATGCTAACGTTTGGTACTGGAAAATCATCGTACAACCATGTATGGACGTGAAAAGGACACCTAGCATTTTTTAACCTTATTCCACCTCATTGGCCACACCCATATCCAACATCATGATTCATGCATGAGACTATTCTCCATTTTGGAACTCCAAGCAGATTCTGTTGCAGGTACAATTCTTATTCGGTCATAAATACCCAACGTAAATGTTGAAAGAAAAGGGATACACAAAAATGAGCAAGTGGTGCGTGGGGCCCAACAAACTCGAGCAGTTCATATACGAGAAGACAGAGATGAACGGGACGAAAAGTGGCCCCGAGATCGGACGTATACAATACAAATCACATCGTCGGTATTTATTTGGATTATACTTGTAACGGAATACACACAGAAATGGAAGGTGGGGCTCAGCCGGCTGACGCCGTGATGTCAGACGCGGAGCCGCCGCCTCCGCAGCAGAATCGCCAGCAGCCGTTGGATCACATACCGGCGACGCTCAGCCACGGAGGAAGATTTATCCAATATAACATCTTCGGGAACGTCTTCGAGGTCACCTCCAAGTATAAACCCCCAATCATGCCTATCGGAAAAGGAGCATACGGCATCGTTTGGTAAAAACACTCGACCTTGAATTTTCATCCCCCCAATCCAATCTAAGATTATCTGTGTTGATTTCTGTATTTTCAATTTGTGTTTATCATTGTGAAGCTCTGCTCTGAATTCGGAGACCGATGAGTATGTGGCGTTGAAGAAGATAGCGAATGCTTTTGATAATAAAATTGATGCCAAGAGGACTCTTCGTGAAATCAAGCTTCTAAGGCACATGGATCATGAGAACGTTAGTCTCTTCTACAGAAGCATGAGCCTTTTTATTTCAGTAACAATTATTTGTTCCGCAGCCTACAGACACTTCATTCATTTCTTAATTTAGGTAGGCTTTACATAGATGTTGTGAAATGTTATACTTTCTCTAATTGATTGGTGCAGTAAAAATGTTACCTTGCCAAGCCTATGAAGCTGATTGATTATTGGACCAAAGAAACTATTTCCATGAATGAATGAAGCATAGATTAATTACAATATCATTAGAAGGATGCGCTTATGTTTCTCACAGAGTTTGGTGCAGTGAAAAGTTCAGCTTATGAAGTTTGATTCTGGTGGGCCAAAGAAACTATTTTCCTTGATACATATTTTTAGAATGTTATTCCTTTTATGTTCAATTTAATTGCACCATATCTGACTATGTCTAGCCTAATTAGAGTACAATGACTGGTATGTTTGGAATACTGAGAGAGAAGTTATTTTGCTCGATGTTTATCTTTCAGATTGTTGTGCTCTAGAAGATACCAACTTTCTTTATCACGTTCTCAACTCTAAAGATTATGAATGTCCTGTTATATCATCACAGCTTGCATATCCATACGTTAGACAGTTCTCTGTGTGTACGATGTTTAATGTTTCTAGAATGTGAATTAAGTTCAGGTAAATTACTTAGCAGTGGAGAAATAGTATGTGGGCTTTTTACTGAAAACAAATTATTATTTAGGTAAAATTCTTCCCGTTTTTTTTTCATGGATGAAGGTAATTAGTCAGTTCATAGTTTTAGAAGCGTATTGGATTAAAACTAATTTCCAACCACATCACATTCATCAGTAAATGAATTAAGGATTCAAAAGAGCCTTTTGTTTTTGTCAAGAATACAAACTTCCCTGCATATAACTTGAATTTTGATTTTGGTTATATTGGTGCAAGAAACTGATCCATTTTAGGTAAATGATTTTAGACACAGTCATTGCTTTAAAAACTTATTTTCCGCAGATTGTAGCAATCAGAGATATAATTCCACCGCCTCGGAGGGAGGCATTTAATGATGTTTATATTGCATATGAACTAATGGACACTGATCTACACCAAATCATCCGTTCCAATCAAGCATTGTCTGAGGAGCATTGCCAGGTTCTATATTATGTTGTACTGGCTTTGAAATGTTTTTTTATTAATCAAATTGGCTTATGTTAATCTTGGACAAACATCTAACTTAACCGACTAGCTTCGATTGAAGAAGTGACTGTAGGTACATGTCTGAAATTTAATTTAAAGTCCTAACCGCAGGGTGAATCTGCTAACACACAAAATTCATTTTTTCTTGCAGTACTTCTTGTACCAGATTCTGCGTGGGCTGAAGTATATACACTCAGCTAATGTTCTCCACAGGGATTTGAAACCTAGCAATCTTCTCCTTAATGCAAATTGCGACCTCAAGATTTGTGATTTTGGATTGGCTCGTGTCACATCTGAAACAGACTTTATGACGGAATACGTAGTTACAAGATGGTATAGGGCACCAGAACTTTTGTTGAATTCTTCTGATTACACTGCAGCTATTGATGTATGGTCAGTGGGGTGCATTTTTATGGAATTGATGGATCGGAAACCATTGTTTCCAGGAAGGGATCATGTACACCAGTTACGTCTTCTAATGGAGGTACTGGAACTGTCTTGTTTTAGAAATTATTTTCATTCTCGGTAAAATATTTCTTGTTAGTATGTTTTAAAGAACCTCCTTTAAGAGATAAAATGCGATAATCGTTTACACCCATGTAGAAAATATGGATTTGCTTCTATGTCAAATAACCTCTGAATCTTCAATTTTGCGGTGGAACGGCCTTTACTCAAGTTGCTACTCATTTTTTCCCAAAGCAGCAGAGTGCAATATGTATTGTCAATTTTATATCCGACTAATGAATAAATGATAGATCATTATACAATGGTTAAGTTTCACTCCTGTGTTCCACAGTTGATTGGCATACCATCGGATGCGGAGTTGGGTTTTCTGAATGAAAGTGCCAAAAAATACATCAGACAGCTTCCACCCTACCACCGCCAGTCATTCTTGGAAAAGTTTCCTCAGGTTCACCCTCTCGCCATTGATCTGGTTGAGAAGATGCTAACATTTGATCCTAGACAGAGACTTACAGGTGAAGAAATTCTTGCGTGCCTCGTTATATTCTTTTAATTGGAACTTTGCTTATCTGCCTTAAATTGCATACTTCGTCGGTGAATTGGATATGCTTCATTGGATGATTGTGTCTGCTATTCTGCCATTAAGTGTGGATACTCGAAGTTATGTTTATACTAGAAATTAAATATACATATTTGCTTGTGGGTTCTGAAGTATTAGCATTTCCAACATCAACCTAGCACCTTATTCCTATCATAGCATCGAACTAGTGATCCATCTGACCCATTGTATTATCATGTGAACATAACTACCATATCAGTTGAGGGTGCATTGGCTCATCCATACCTGAACTCGCTCCACGACATTAGCGACGAGCCTATTTGCTCGACTCCCTTTAACTTCGACTTTGAGCAGCACGCGCTGTCCGAAGAACAGATGAAAGAGCTGATCTACAGGGAAGCTCTTGCATATAATCCCGATTATCATCTCTGAAGAAACATTTGATTGTTTTTCGTCTTCTACATTGATCAGTGTGTTTCCTGTGTAGCAAGCAATATGTGATCATGTCAACTTATGTATTGATTATTGGTCATTCCCATCCGGCTTTCGTCTGATAACACACGTCAATTAATTCCTACTGTAAATCTCTCTAGTTAGGGTGTGTTGTTAATTTATTCCCGCAGGCGATTGCTTGGGACTGTCTGTGGTCATGGTGTCCTGTCCGGACAGATTGATCGATAAAACAGTTTCACAATTTGCTGAAATTTGAACTGCTAAGATACATTGAAGATCGGATATGAAATTTTGCAGTGGTTGACGTGCATTTTGACACGCAATGTAGAATAAGGTTACTTGAATTCTATTTAAGTAATGCTACGTGTCCTCACTCATTTTGTAGTTAATGTGTACTACCCAATAACGTATGTACACGTGGCATTGTGCTTGGAGCATTTTAAATAATCCACTATTCATTTTTCAAAATCTTTGCCTCTCAACAAGGAGTCAGGCAATTGTGTTGGCGTCTGTGGCGAGATCCACTCCTGTGTGCCTTCAACAAGGAGTCAACATCCACTACGTGTCTAACAGAGGATGCCCTGCTTCTAGATTGGCGCCTAAGGAAGCACGGTCAATATCACTGCTCTAGAGTACGGCTGCCAAGACGCCTAGGCAGTCGCAGCCCTCCGGCCGCCATGCTTTGGGTCTGTTCGGCCATGTTTGGCGGCTTGGGCGAATGTGCTCCTTTACTTCCCGTTTTTTGTTTTTTCAAGATTATTAATAATGTACGAGTTAATTTATGTTGATGGTTAAGTTTCTTGTTTTGTATTGTTAGTTGGTGTTTTGTTATTTTTAGTTGATGTTATCTTATAGTTGGTGCTTAGAGATTCATTGATTCTTGTATTGCCGGATCAAAACTCTAAATTAGGAGAATTCAAAGGCTTATTTTTTTGAATTCTCCTAATTTAGAAGAGTTGTTTAAATAACATAACACAAACAAATATCATATTTATATCCTAGCTTAGGATGACCAACTCATCTAATCTAATTTACTTATTAAAAAACTCATTTAATTTAAAGTTATTTTTTGTTGTATATTTGTATGTTTTTTGCATATTCATATGTGTGTCTAGGTGCCCTGAGCGTTGGGCAGACTCCGGGTGTCTCGGATCCGCTTATCGGCTTTCTCAAATACTGGTTAATATTGTTTCACTCGGTGAAGTTGGCCTTGTCTCCTCTACCGTGCCGGAAGTTGGCCATACTAGGTGGTGAGATGAAGATCTTTCTCTCGTGATTATTGTGCAGCAGCGCCCTCATTGCCATGAGGTCTGCTTGTGTATTCTCCTCCTTTGGAACGTAGGAGAGCTGCACGTTTGGGAGTTGGCTTATCAGGTTCCGGATTGTTATGCTTAGGGTGGGGAAGCTCGTCTTCGGCTGTGCAGCATAGTAGTTGAAGAGCCTCCTGGCCACCTGAGATGTGGAGATCACCAAAGCCCCCTCTAGTGGTGCAATTTTCAGCCCATGCCTTATTCTCGATAGTTGATGTTGTGATGGCTGCTATATCACAATGTCTACAAATGATGTCAATAAAGTATGTACAAATAGCATTTTCAATATACTAAAACCAAGCTTCCAGAGTCCATTGTATCCGGACAAAAATCCAGCAACCGTTGTGTTTTTTTTAGGTAGGCCGTTGTGTTATTATTGTGCTGCATAATTGCTGCATATGTGTATGTGTGGCCTCCACTTATGAGTCCTGCCATTGTGTTTCAATCATTCTGTGGATTATGTGTGGCCTTCACTCCTGACATTGTTTTCCCCTGGAATACTTCAACGTTCCTGCTCTATGACCCAACATGTCAATGCAAAACATAAAGTCCAATGAGTGGTGGTGTGGTGTTCTGTCAAATTACATTCTTTTCATTGATACAGAGTCTTATAAATCCCAAAATGGAAGAGGTATCAAATGGTTCAAAGCCATCCATATTGACTTAAATCTGTGGCAATCTCAATCGAGGAATGATATAAGGTAGCTCCTACTATGTGCACACCTCCACACCTCCCACTCACATCATGTGGAAGCACACACATCTTAGTGTTGTGGGGCCACATCTTTATGGATGTGAGGGGTGCCATGGAGGTACCCTACTTGGAAGGTGTCATTTATCATTTTTGATCTCAATCACATGTAGAATGGTTCCACAGCTCTCACAAAGATGACAGGTTTGTTCTTTTGTGGTTTGTCCAAGGAACTTTTTGTAATGCTTTCCATAAGAAAAGCTTCACATTTTCCTCGACCTTCAGATTCCAAATAACATCTTTTGATGTCCACTTGTGTTTATGTAAGAAATCAAAACATGAAGAATTCAAATACTTCCATTGAGAAGTCCATTTCTAGCATATTTGATCAGATCCTGCTCCAATATAGGCTATGGGCTGGAGAGAATATTGTGATGATTTCTTCAATAATCTCGTCTGGTAACCAATCGGAAAGTTTAAATATATGTCAAAAAGGATATGAGCTTGCACAAACTTTGAAATGCATAATACCAAAATTTCTTCTTGGCAACGCAACTGTCTTCATATAATAAGACTCATGCGGATTTCAGTTTTACCCGGAAACGACCCGAATTTCAGCATCTCGGGTATTGAGTCAGATCCGGGTACGACGTACCCGAACATCGATAAATTTGTGACTGTGCCCTATTTTATCCAAACGGTTGCTAAATTGCCCTGCCGCGTGGGTTGTAACCGTGCGG
>JAOYMZ010089130.1:0-10921 GCA_025802335.1 Pinguicula primuliflora
ATCCAATATTCGCTTTTGGTTGGATATTTGGGGCCCATTCACTACTAACCTTTCTCATTTTACTTTACAATTGTTGCGTGATAACATTCTAAACCCAAGCATTGCAGATTTTGGACTGCTTCAATCGGGCTGGGACGAGCAGAAACTGAGATTCTGGTCTTCCAAATGAGGTGGTGGAGCAGATCCTGGGGATCCCTATTTCTTCCTCTCCTGATGTTGAGGACAGACTGGTATGGAAACCCTCAAAAACAGGGAAGTTCACTACAAATTCTGCTCTGTTACATATCACTCGTGATCATTTGAATCCCGAAGATGAATTGTGGGATATAATCTGGGCGTTAAAATTACAAGATAACATTAAGCTCTTCCTGTGGAAGGTCGCAAGGGATTGTCTATGGACAAATGCCGAACGATTCTGCAGAATGACTGCCCCTTCCCCACAACGCCCACACTGTAATGAACCAGAAACAATCCTGCATGTCTTGCGGGATTGTAGAAACAGTAGGCTAGTGTGGTTGGCTATGAGTTGCAATCTTCCTGCAAGATTCTAGTGCAACCAGATTCATCGATTTTGGCTTTAAGAAAATCTAACTGATTCTTCTTATGAAGATGGCTGGGGAAATCTGTTTGCGATATCAATATGGAGACTCTGGACTGCAAGAAACCTGCTGGAGTTCCAAGGTACGGAGACTTCCACGGCGTCATTACAGGCTAGCATCATGAGCCTGTTTTATGAAAATCAAAAGATCTTCTACAAGCTATCAAACCATAATCAACAGATCAGGAGCTTACCTTTCTGCCCTGAGGTGCAAATAGCACCAGCATCCCGAGCTTTTGACTTTCTGTTCTATATGGATGCGGCTGTATCTCAGCCATCATCAGAAGCAGCCATTGGGGGTGTGCTGCGTGACTCAAATGTCCAATGGGTGATAGGATTTGCAGAGAAAATCAGCGTCTGCACGATAGTCTTGGCAGAACTACGGGCCATATATAAAGACATGGAAATCATCTCTGAGATGAACATGGCGAACGTTAAAATCATGTCCGATAGCCTGGCAGCCATAAACTTACTCACTGGGAAAGAAGAGAACTTGCATCTCAGTTCCATGGTGAACCAAATCAGAAATGCTATGAATAGCTGTGATGGAATGTGCACCCAGTTTATCCCCAGAGATGAGAACCAATTAGCAGACCTGCTAGCCAAGCGAGGTATGAGTTTGGGTGTGAATGCCATGGTTCTGTTCGACAAGGACCCGATGATGACTTCTTTTTTTGGAACGTAGGGAGCTAGAACAAGTAGGGCTGATCCCTTACATGTGTTGCCCCCTACACATACTGGATTAAGGCTGACTCCTGACCAGCAGCAACGATCCACGGTCCTGTCGCCTGTGGGTACAAATGGCCACGATGTGGGAGTGTGCTCCTATGCGTATGGCCATCCACAACAAAATTATCAGACAAGGTCACTACCTAGTGTGTCTGTTCTGATTCCGTCATCCTGTCCTATCATTTTCGATCCCCATTGAAGGATCATAAACTCTCTGTATGTACGGCTTTAGCCTCGGTTGTATTAAAAAAAAAATTATTATATTATTTTTTAATATTAAATTATATTTTTTTCTATCTCCTACTCCGCCCAATTTGATGGAGCCGTTGTATTCTTTAAAGTTTAAATTTTTTTTGGTAAGTAAATGATTTTATTTTGACCTGAGAGAGTATATATACAGTGCCTGAGATGCTAACATATAGCCATCTTCACGACGTACAGACTACAAACACAAAAGAGATCTAACTCACGCAAGCAATACTAGTCCCATAGTCTGCACTGGATCTCGTACCCAATCTGCTAATGTGGTCGTGATTGGAGCTTTTCTATGCGCCTGCAGCCAGAACCATACATCCAACCGGATTTTGTCCATGATACTCCATTCAACTTCGTCATCGAATCTAACATAGTTTCGTTCTCTCCATAGTTGCCAGACCACCGACATCCATACTGCCAGCCACGATTCTTGCCCCTTCTTACCTTTGATACGTTTCATGTGCTCCTGCAAGTATTCCACAGGGGTGGTTTTATGTACGATAGGTACTCCAGCCTCATAAACCTCTGCCCATGCATCTTTAGCCTGCAAACATTCAAAGAACAAATGGGAAACAGACTCGACCGATTCTGCACACCAGACGCAGCGCTGGTGAGACTTTGCCAAAGCCACACCTCGTTTTCTCAGATTGTCCATTATTGCCAATCGTTCCTGTATGAGCTTCCAGACAAGAAACTCTGTATACGGCATGGTACAATTTTGCACCATACTTTATCATACTCTACCTCGGCCGACAGTTGTGTCACAGGGAGCTGATCTGCGGCCTGATGATAACATGCACTTGCCTCATACACTCCAAGATTGTCCCCACTCCAAAACCAGACGTCGTCCTCGTCTAAGATCGGTTTGTACTGCTCAATCATACTCAACATCTCATTCAAACGATCTTGTTCCTAGTCTCGAAGGTCTCGGCTAAGAGATAGCTGTTGCCAGACAGAATTAAACTGAAATGCTTCATTCACCAGTAGTTCCTTGTTTCGACTAATTCTGTACAGATCTGCAAAGAGGACTGCTAGCCGTCCCTCACCAGTCCAATTTGATGTCCAGAAACATGAGCTATTTCCTCATCCAACTCGTGGTCGGAGCTTCTTGTTAAACCATTCAGCAGTGATGGTGTCATTCCAAATATCCGTACAGAGCTTTAAAGTTTAAATTGAAATGCGTAGTATAGATATCATTTTAATTTATTTATTTATTATTTTATTATTGTTATGATTCAATTATTTTTTATTTTATTTTTTATATATTTGTATGATCGAGTCATGATATTTTCTTCGGGTAATTACAGATAATAAAAATATATATTCATTTGAGCACACCGTGATTTCAGAAATAAATAATATACTAGTATATGTTTGATAAAATTACTTAATTTTGAATAAAAGCACAAATTTTGGCTCAATAGTTCTCACAACTCTTGACCCAATAGTTGAAGCGGATGCAGGGAGAGTGCTATAAAACATAAATGAAATAATTATATAAGTACAAAAAAGATCATTTGCATAATCATACAATCCACAATTATGTCCTATGATGCACAATATTATAATTTCGAATACAAAAATCGAAATTGGTCATGTAGTTGAAAAGTTTATACATGGGAGATCAAATGCCCTACGGGTCATCGCAATGCTGATGGCTTTGTCATCGGTAATGTCGTTTTACATTTTTCCCATTGGGTTAATTAGTCCTTTATTAAAGTTAAGAAATTTTCTCGCCTGAACTATACCAAAACATGAAACTTTTGATCTCCTATGTATAAGTTTTTCAATGGTATGATCAATTCTAATTTCCATAACGGCAATTGTAATATTGTGCACCATAAGCATAATTGTGTACTCTATAATTGTGCACAAAATCTTTACTATATATAACTATAAGTTAATTTTTTTGGTAGTTAATGTTTTATTTCTGAAAAATTGTATTATGTACAATGCTATTTTGGGAGTATTCCCCACATCACGAAACCAAACTAGTCATCTATGTTTGAATTTGCAGCATAATTTTACAGATTTTCTCTATCTCTAAGCTCTATTTGGATAATGGTCTCCATGTGATGATCCATTGATTCAATCCAAAGCACATTTATGAACAGCATTGTTTGACGGGCTTCATCCATCAGATCATTCTGCTTATCTCGGCCTGGAGAGATCATAAACATTTTCCTTTACTTGTAGCTTCTGCTAAGCCTGTTGAAGTCGTTGCCACTGCATCTTCTCCACCCTCAAGTGTCTTGAGTTCTCCTGCCTTCATATTCCTCAGGAACCTTGATACATAACTCTCGTTCTGTCCAGTGGGTCCTCGCTCAATGGGCTTGCTTACAGATATGTTAGGTGGGCGCTCCTAAATTTGTTTCTGAATTGTTTGGTGGCACAATATCATTTCTCCCGCATCCTCTTGGCAGCCCTTATTTCATTTCATACTTCGTCGGTTTTTCTTGCAAAGGCCCAATTTCACCTTGCCCGAAATCTTCCGACAATCATTCGTCACATTCAGATCTCTATCTCCTTCATTCGCTACTGCATTTAATTTGTCGGCTCAGTCTATTGTTCATTTCTCTTGTATCTAGATATCCCCGTTCCCTTTGTCTATTCTAGCTCTTTCCACTCAGAAATGCTATAGAGCACCACCCCTAGGGCACCTCCACCATACCCCCACTCACATTATAGTGTGAGTACACACACACGTGTTGGTGTGTATATGTATGTGGGACCCAATACTTTACAATGTGAGCGGGGGGGTGCTGGAGGTGCCCTGGGGGTGGTGCTCTATAGCACTTTTCCTTTCCATTGGGATCCATGATTTCCACCGCATTCTCCTCGAGAAACCCCAATTTTGTTGAGTTGAGATTCATTCCAATTCCGAGGATTCTCATTAAATTCAATAATTGGCTCCATGGTGAGGTTGGCGTCTTAAGACTTGCACACATTTAGATTCGGCGGCAGGATTCCTAAGGTAATTAGACTTGGCAGATCGATGCTCGAGTCTGAATGAATTGTTAGGTCGGTGACCTGCTCTGACGGCGGGATTCTAGCCTCCATCTTTTCTAGTAAGCACTCGGTGCCTCCTGCATCTAGAATTTGGCAGTCTATGTTGGACTTAATGCGTCGCAAAAGGGATTAAATGACTTTGGGTTTTTACCAAAATTTAATATCGGTTGTATATTATTTTGGGCCCAACTGCATGATTTGGTTAAGAAGATATTTTGTAAGTTAATATATCTAGAACATTCAAGCTCATTATATTTTGGGTTGCAATGGAAGGCTCTTCCATTCTCTCACATATATATATATGTATGTATGTATATATGGGTAAGGTACATGGTTATGGAAATTGAAAGATTAACTACGACAATTCTTCTTCTTCTCCTATTTCATGGTTATTCTTTTGAGCAAGGATTATGAGTGTCTCTCTCCAACTTCCGATCACGGAGTGAACTGTGTGTTCGGAGGTGGCTATAGTAATCTTCAGGAGCGACCAATGTATAGACAATTAACACTATAATCGTACCGAAATCACTTTCAAGGCAGTGTGCGCGTCCATGATACAGTTTGAACAGGAAAATCGATAAGTCTTTGATTTCGATAATTTACAATATATTCCAATAATCTAGTTCTATTCCTTCTGCCAGCGTGATTATCTGCATCTCCGAGTTCTCATTTTCATCGTCATTTTTGAGATTCACTATGTGATAGCTCGTACGTCAGAGTTGTAGATTGTATATTGTACTCCGGTGTCCCATTGATTATCTCCTATCTGCTTAGACATATCTTCACCAGCCTCATGGTTAGCACGATTTGTTTCCAATGCCAACCATTCCTTGTCCTGGCTTTAAATCTTTGTTGTGATATGAGCAAGTGTTGTGCTTGGACTTCGTCTGCCATTTGTAAAGGATCCTTTAACTTCATCTTCCAACAGCGAGTTAAAGAACTCATTCCCCAGTATCAACCCTGAGTTTTGTGTTGATGTTGTTGTTGGATGTAGTCAATATGAGCACTCTTGTATAATGCATTCCCGTTTGATTGTAAGGCTGCTCATCAACCTTCATTACAATGCCCATCCTTGTTGCAACCTCATGATAAAAATCCTCACACCAACAATGTAATGGCGTTCTGCTAATTCTAATCCACGGCGGATGAACGAGCTTCCCGTTCATGACCTTCCATAGTCGAAGGTTATGAATGCACAATAGGTGAGCGGTGGTTTAATCACTGATTAGTTGGATTTTATCTTTTGGGCGGCTAGCTTTAGCAGGATGTCTCCACCCTCCAGGCGAACCGCCTTGCCTCCTATATAGGATCTTTCTTCAAGAATTCTATCCAACGAGTTGAGGTCGAGGATAGGAGATGAAGTACCTACTAGGCAGTTCTCAATCAGACTGATTTCTTAAGACTAGGTGTGTACTTGAACGTAGCAATATTTATCCCTTAATCTGACACAGTCTTGGTTGCCTCTGAAGGTCATTCATAACTATGACCGTGGATTGAGGGCGAGTTGCTATTACTAACGATCGTGCCAAGTCCCCAAGCTGACGAAATAGGTTTACGAATAGCTTTCAGGTACCCATTCAGACCTTGTTCAATTTGTTTATCAAATCCTGTAGATTAGGGTTGGGTTTAGCATCCATGATAGGCAGAGTTTGTGGGGGGTTTTAGAGATTTTTTCCATTAACCACTCGTTTGGTATCCAATTTTTGGAAATGACCCGCCTGAGAGTTTACGGTCCTGGCAAGGTATACAGAGAAGGGCTACTCGCATATTTTAATCCCTCATGCGAGGAGGGTTGAAAGATTCCCCCAATTACCTGCATCAGTGAAATTATGATTTTACCCCCACTTCATAATCATAAAATCAAAATTAAACTACAAATCAGAAACAAAACTACAAATCAGAAAAGCAGAACGACATTCTCATCCCTCGCAACTTTCATCTTCCGACGGATGATGGAAACTCATCGACTGTCGATCGAAAACTCGACGGCGGAGGCTCTCACTTGTAGATTCCTCTTCAGTAAGCCATTGTCTAACTATTTCTCCTTCGAATTTATCGCAGTTAGTCGATTTTAGGTTTGAAATTGTGGTTCTAGGGTTGGATTAATTCACAGTTTTCTATTGATTTTTTCTACGATTGATGAACTCGCCCTCATTTTGTACTTCGTGTAAATATTTCATTTGGTTTTTTCTTCGATTTTTGCGGTTCCGGTAAAGATTTACTTCTCTGTTCAAAGTTAGTACGTCGTGTAAAGATTTGCGTCTGTGTTCAAAGTACTTCGTGTAAAGATTTGCTTTTCTGTTCAAAGTACTTCGTGTAAATTAGCTACTCTTTTCTCAGTTTTTTACTTTTAGGTTTGAAATTGATGGACACCGAGTTTGATCCGGAAGAAATGACCTCGGATAACTACGATGACGATGACGTACCAAGTTACAGGTCCACGTCAAGTCTTAGGAAGTCATTCAAGAAACCGAACAGCTAAGGAAAATCTGGA
Source organism: Pinguicula primuliflora (assembly GCA_025802335.1). Taxonomy (NCBI): domain Eukaryota; kingdom Viridiplantae; phylum Streptophyta; class Magnoliopsida; order Lamiales; family Lentibulariaceae; genus Pinguicula; species Pinguicula primuliflora. Next base: position 7,086 of record JAOYMZ010089130.1, read on the forward strand.
AGCTGAACAGGGAAAGAAAGTATACATGAACGCTGCCGAGGAAAAAATGTTTTGGTGTTTTGGTGGACATGTTTCTGCTACAAGGATGTTCACATATGTTTCTGTTATAGCAGGTGTTTTGGATATTCGCTTATAACTCTTTTGTAACAAAGTAAGGACAAAATGGTAAAAGTTACAAATTTTGTCCGAAACCCTAGATTAATTCCCCTCGAATAGTTGTGATACCGAACAGTCAAGTAAAGTATACCCAAAAAAAGGTAAAGTATACCCATCAACAACGCAGTTGTTACCAAACAGAATTGCAAAGGAATTCCCGCAGTTCTCCTACAGCTTCCCAAAATTAGGTTTATTTTGTCCTGAACACCAAATCCAATCCAAGTTTGTCATACCTGATAAATGGATTATATTTATTTTGATAAATCACTACAGGGAGTGTATGAACATCTCGGAGTGTACCATACTGTTCGAAGAAGTTCCATACGTCCTTTAAAGTCCATGCTCGGGGAAAATCTCGATATACAGTGAGGCTGAATTTGCTCACAAGTTTTTGATGAGTGGACAGGGCTGGCCCTGGGGTAAGCCTAGTGAGCCGACCAGCTAAAGCATCCGGCTAGGGGCATCCGGCTAGGGGCATCCGGCTAGAGGGTCGGCAAGGGCATCCCGGACCCCAGGGCCGGCCCTGTGAATGGAGACAGTTTCCTAGCCGCTTTGTTCTTCACTGAGGCTCTACAACGTCCTACAGTTTCCCACGAACTCAAGCCAGAAGAACAGTCCCCCGCAGGGTGCAGCTCTTGGGACTCTCCCCCAGATCCGCTGCTTCTAGACAGTTGTAATGTACAAGTTGCTCGAGGGGCCAACGTCAGTGGCGGCACAGGTGTGACAGTGGCCATGGCCACAGGTGTTATTCTTTGTTGGTATTTTTTTGTGAGAGAGAATAGGAATCTTTGAGAGCTAATATGGGTCACGAAGAAACACCCACGAGTAAGAGACGAAATACACGTGTAAGGCTGGAATTGGTAAAATTGGAGAAAGGTGTTCAACACCTTTTGCCACTGGTGCATACACCTTGAATTTCGTGATGCTTTTGTATAACAATTTAGTCCACTATATCATTTTCAGGAATCTTTCCTCTGTTAAACAACAAACAATTGTATTGTTGCGTCGATTCTCAAAATGCAACAATTATTACTAAATGACTGAGCAATAATTGCCGAGGCAATGGTGAAAAAGGTGGAAAACTCAACTTCATGATAGTTGTGCCCAAAAAGCGCTGGAAGCTTCGGTTACATGAAGATTGTTACAAAAAGGAGGCCATTTTTTTAGCAATTCAAGAAAACATAAAGGAGGCCATTTTATATACGGCGTTGTGCCGCAAGAACATACATGACTATTTGGTCAAGTTACAGATTTACACAGACTGTAGCTACTCAAACAGGTACAGGAAGAAAGGATCACATATCTGCAGTTGTTTCATGTATCTCCTCCATTGAAATCGTCTGTACAACAAGAAGTTTCCAGTAAGATGGCAGCAAATGAAAACTCAAGGCAGGACCAAGTATTATATTATCAAGGTTCTGATGCAGATGCTGATGCTCATTAAGAAGTTAGTAGACAGTAGAAAGATAAGCTAAGGACCAGTAAACATGAAGTTTCCAATTCCTCTGTTAAAATTTTAATGGCTCTTTACCTGTTCCTGACCAGCAAAGTCGTTATCCGGGGTGAGAAAAAGCATGCAGTGGCATTCTTTCCTGCAATTCAAGAACATGTTACAATGTGAATAATGATAGAGGAACAGAATGCACAACAAGAAAGGTTGTTACCAAGAGACCATGAATATTATCCTAATCAAATACATTATCAACCAATTCTAACACGAAAAAAGTAACAAAATAACAGGCAACAAGAATATACGCGGAACATTACCTTTCTCTCATAGGAACACAGGGACAATTCCAAAACCCCTGCTGTGCCTCAGCAGCCTTATCATCATAGTGCCTGAAATCAAATTAGCATATAAACATCTTGGCCAACATGATATTTTAAGGTAAGACATTATTTCATTAGAAAGAATTATTGCAGCGGAGGGAAATCACCTGCAAGGACAGAGTGGTGCACCTAATGTATCCTTGTGCTCTGCCAATCCCTGTAAACATATCTCAATGAGCACCTTGATTCAAACAGTAGTCATTCTAATTCCCTTTACTTGCTCAAGTATTAAATGTAATCAAAATAGTATGGCTTAAAATTATATTTCCTCAAGCAATTTTAGACAAATGATCAGATAAATTTAACAGAAAACTTGGTTCGGTACTCAACAATTAAACTCTTTTCATATGCCAGAAACCAATTACTGCAACATTTTTGTTTCCAACTGGTCAAGAAATATCAGAATTCACCAACAGTTCGAGCATTTTTTTCCAACTGCTACAACAGATGAGGAATTTACTCTCCTTTTTTTCTAATCCCAATCGAAACTGACTTTCCGGTAGTTGTAATCTCATGTTAAAACGGAGAAAGAAATTCAGAATATACGTAAATATATGTAAAGACAACATCGGGTCAACCTAATAATTACCTTGATGACAACAGATGTGACCCCTTTATCAACGCAGAAATACGTATCCGATCTCCGAGCATACTGCTCGGAGAACTTCCTCATTATTTCCACCGATTTCTCCGTCGGCTCAGCTAAAATTGCGGAAATTCATTTCAAACCCACATATCTCGCGCTCCGAATGACCGAAAACAAGAAAAGTTAGATTATGGAATTACCTTTTGCAACGATGCATTGTCGATGTACGTAATACGTCGGCGGAGTTCGAGTAGCGGCGGATGAAATGGTGAATCCTAATCCATATGAAGTTGAAGCTTGAAGAGCTCTCATGTCGCCAAATCTTGATAAATCCACCGTAATCTCTCTTATTCAGCGTATATATTTGTGCTCTGCTGCAATGCGTTTTGGGATCAGATCGACGAATTTGATGAGTACCACTCAAAGACCATTATATACATCAATCAAATAATCATATCGGCGGACGAAATGGGATAGCCACACACCTTCAGTTTTCAGAATAGAAATGAAAATTTGGATGTCGGGTTTGGGCTAATGATTATTTGGACTTTCGAATTATACTCAGTTTCGAGAAATCAGAATAGAATGAAAATGTGGATGTCGGGTTTGGGCTAATGACTATTTGGGCTTTTGAATTAGACTCTGTTAACGAGGAAAGTACATCCCTACATTTTGATTTGCTTTATTCGTCCATGGAAGATCGGATTAGCAGCAAGATGTAGAGCAACTTGATTATTGCAATAAATACGAATTGGTTGGATCACTTCAAATCACAATTCATGTAAAATGTTGGATAACAACTTTGGTTCACATGCAGTTGCTGCCAAACTGCGATATTCAGCCTCGGCGGAAGATCCAGACACAACGTCTGCTTCTTTATCTTTCAGGAGACAGTAGAATCCCCTAGCTGGATGATGAACCCGGTAAGGGAATGTCGTGAATCAAGGTAGGAACCCCAATCGGAGTATGAAAATGCGGCTAATTGCAGATTGTTTGTTGCTAGCAGAAATATGCCAAGATGTGGACATCATTTCAAATACTTCACAACGTGTAGTGCATTAGTCCTGTTGTTGTCACGAGGACTGTGCATGTATTAGCTTAACTGCTGAGTGGCATAGTTTATGCCTGGATGAGTGAAGTTCTAATACAGGAGCCACCCCACAAGACTTCGATAGAGTGAATGACAGTAAGTAGTGGTGATGTATCCTGTGAAGTAAGCTTTAGCCATGGTGGAAGGGGGGGGGGGGTAGTGGTGGCATTTGTA
>JAOYMZ010089141.1:0-10921 GCA_025802335.1 Pinguicula primuliflora
TCTTTGATTCCAAGTCCACCTGCATGAAAAGGTTGAGTTAATTTATTCCACCTAATCCAATGTACTCTCCTCTCATTCCAAGAAAACTTTTTCTGAAATCTCTCAAGGGTTTTAAGCACAATCCTAGGAGCACGATATAAGGTGAAATAGTAGCATGATAAATAAGATAGAACGCTGTTAATTAGGACAGTTCGGCCTCCAACCGATAATGTGGTATTCTCATAGTTATTAAATCTTTTCATGAATTTCTCTATGAGTGGTCGCCACATTCTGACTCTTCTTGGGTTGTCTCCCACATGCATTCCTAGGTAAACCATGAGTAAAGTAGCAGATGTGCAGTTCATGTACTCAGACATTCTGGTCGTTTCCTCCATATTCATGTTGAGACCATAGAAACTAATCTTCTTATAATTGATCTTCAGCCCTGAGACCATTTCAAAGTTTCTTAATATTGCCTTTATGCAACTGATCGTCTTCCAATTTCCTTGGCCAAAAAAGATGCTGTCATCGGCTAACTGCAAGTGTGACAGTTTGATGCCTTCTTTCCTTATCAGCAAAGGGTCATATTTGTTCATCTCCACAGCCTTTTGGGTAAGTAAGGATAACCCTTCTGCCACTAATAGATATAGGAATGGAGACATCGGATCTCCTTATCTCAGTCCTCTACTTAGTAAGAATTCTTGGTGGGGCTGCCATTGATTAGAATTAACGTTGAGGCTGATGATAGGCAGATTTCCATCCACTTCATGAATTTTTCTGGAAATCCCACCTTTGTTGCCATCTCATGTAGGAAATTCCAGTTTATCATGCATACGCCTTTTCAAAATCTACCTTGAGTATGAATGCTGCTGATTTCATCTCTTTTACCTCTTCTATAACTTCATTAGTGATTATTATCCCATTTACTATCTGTCTTTTTCCGATGTAAGCAGATTGGTAACATCTTCTAGAACTTTGCTCATCCTGCCTGCTAGGATCTTTGCGATTATCTTGTACACCGCCCCCACTAGTGTTATTGGCCTGTAATCATTGGCCTGTAGTGGTGTTTCTTTTTTTGCAAACAACACTATGCGTGCAGTGTTGCCTCCTCTTGTGATCCTTCTGTTGTCCCAGAACTCAATCAGCATGCTTGTTATATCCAGTTCGAGCAGTTCTATGAAATGTTTCACAAAATTGAAATTTATCCCATCTGACCCCGAGCTTTTTTGTCCTTCACACATTGCTATTGCATTTTTTATTTCCGCAACTGCAAAGGGACTGATTAATAGTTCTTTTGCATGAATACTTAGCTGTTTTGCTTCAATCCCTTCTAGGCTTGGTCTTTTTGTCTGCGTTTCTGTGAATCTATCTGCAAAGTGTGATCTGAAGCTCTCTTTAACCTCTTCCACCTCTGTTTTGCATTTACCCTTATCCAAAATTCCTTGTATGCTGTTTCTTATTCTCCTTGCATTTGCTTTTCTGTGAAAATATGATGTGTTGGCATCTCCTAGCTTAAGGCAGTTTTCTCTGGATTTTTGCTTCATGTCCTCTTCTTCCTTAAGTTGCTGCAGCTGTATTTGGTCTCTTACCTCACTTAGAAAACTATTTTCTGGCCCAGTTTGTATCACCTTCTGCAAATTCCTCCATATCATTTCTTAGCTTTTGCAGGTTGGCTAGTTTTCCAGCCTCTCTGATTTTTCGTTTTTGGTTCCAACTTTTTATACCCTGTCTTAGCCTTTTCACCTTTTCTTTAAGCACAAAACTTTTTTCTCCCTCAATTCCGCCCTTTTCCCAGCTTTCCTTTACCATGATGTTGAAACTTTCATCCCTTAACCAACTATCCAGCACCCTTGCTGGTTTTGGACCCCAGTCCTTCCTGTCTTTTGCCAGTTTCACAGGTATGTGATCAAAATCTTCTTTATCTAGTCCAGTTTGGATCCAGGTGTCATTCACCTGTAGCCATTTCTCGTTTGGTAGAATTCTATCTATTCTGCTCATAGCTTTCAACGAGGTCAGATGCCATGTGTACCTTCTTCGGGCTAGAGGTAAATTAATCAGCTCCATATTTTCAACGAAGGCACTAAATAACTGAATCTCTTTATCAAAATTTTGCCTGTTTTTTCCTTTTCTTTCATTTCTGTTCAATATTGCATTGAAATCACCCATCACCACCCATTCGTCTTGTTCTTTTCCAAGATGTTTTGCCTTTATGTAATTCCACTGCTCATTTTTCATTTCTAACTCAGCATGACCATGAATGTTGACAAAGTGACAGTAATCTGTTTCCCCAGATATCCTTTCTGATATTCCTAGGATTCCGTGACTGCTCCATACCCACCTTGTTGCCTATTGCTTTCAACACTTCTTGGGTCTAGCATGAGTATGACACTCCATATATTTTGATGTGTTTTTCCCTGTATTTATTAGGTGGTTGGTCCGTCCATTCAGTAATATTGAAAACCCACCTGTCTAGCCATTCTCTGTCTACTTTTTTTTATATATATAGTGGAGGCATAAAGCCAAAGAGCATACAACTTACATAGCGTTCAAGGGGGTCCAAAAATAAAGGAGCTAGTGATGTGAGTTGGTAGCTCGTGCATCGTTGATAAGCCTACCAGAATCAAAACATTAGTGCCCGGGACCAGGTCACCAGGTTGTCCTAGGAGCGTATCTGTATACGTCTTCAACTCAAAATCATCAAACTGTAGGCTGTTCTTTGCCAAACTATCTGCCCCTGCATTCTGTTGCCGCGGAGTATAGCAATATCTTATGAAGGAGAACTCTTTGCCAAGATTGTCAATGCGTGTGGTAAGGGGCTTCATGTGCTCCTGATCATCCACTCTCTATCTACTTTCATCAGTTCCTTCAAACAGTCTCCCTCATTCTCCTCCCATAGTAATATTTTCCTGTCTCTCACGGTACTAACCTTTAAATCTGCGTAACCTCCTTTTCTCAGTTCCTTTCTAAATTTCATTTCACATCCTTTCTCTCTAAGCCTGCATAACTTGCTGTACTTTAGCCACTTGGAGTCTTTAGCTGCAGTTTTCAGAATCAAATCAGGATCATTTCTTTTCGCCAGCAGATACTGCCCATCCATCTCCATTTTAATGGTTTCCGCGATTTTCTCCTTCCCTATTTGGTGTATCGATGCATTCCCCTTACCATCTCTTTATATGTTGAAGCAGTTCTCACTTCATTAGTTTTCATCCTGTATTCTGGCGGCGCTTTTCTGTAAGCTTTTTTTCTCCTCCATTTGTTGTTTTTCCGACTTGTGGTTTTGCATATAGTGCCACATTGGCTCTGAGTTTGAAATTTCCTATCCACAAGTAGTTGAGCTTTGACATTATCACATCTATGTTTTCACAGAGTCTGTATGTAGCAAATCCAAAGGGCAACCCTTCTGTTGAAGTTTTTCTCGCTATGTTAAACTGCAGTAGCTCTCCTTGTTCCATAAGTAGGACTCGCAATTCTTGTGGGTGAAAATCTACCGGAAAGTTTGTGATGAAAAACGTGAGATCTTTAGTTGAGTCTAGAAGTGGCTTCTCATCTTCCTGAATCGATCCAAGTCGACTGTTACTGTTAACCTTGCTCTGTTCGTTGTCCGCCATGCTTCTTTTCCTAAATATGTGCTGGGTCTGGTTTGGTGTGGTCCTAAGTGGTTTATCTATGTTTCCTAAGGCTTCTCCTCTCCTCTGCTCACTTCTAATCTTATATGACCGCCAGGAGACTGTGGCTGGGATGGGGGCCATCTCATTGGAGAAACTGTGCGTTGGGGCTGTGCGTGCGTAGGGGCTATTTTGTGGAGTTTACTTTGCCTATTCCTGCACGCCTATTACGCGTAAGAAGCTGCATTGAACCGAGCTGCTACAGAGCAGTATTTGCGACACTCAGGAGGAGATGCCGGACCGAAAAATGCTGTGAAGTCATGTTTTTCGGTGATTCTTGGTTTCCGTGCCTGAGAGGATTCAAAATTCAAAATGCTAATTTTTTTGAGGCATGAATTATGTTGATTTCTTGAAAAACTTTAAAATTATGCATCTTTGCGCTCGGTTATCCATTTTGGACGATTTTTTTATCTGAGGTAGCAAAAAATTTTCTAGACCCCGCTAGTCGCCCACCGCCGGATTCACAAAAAGACAAATCAAACTATATCAAAGGTGAATTTTACGAATCTACAACAACTTTGAACTATATGAGCACGGGGTAAATGACGTCGGATTTGCGATTTATGAATACCAGACGACTCGTCTCAATGCAGGCTTCAGGCTGGTATGGTTTGTCTACATGACGTATGATGCCCATTTTCTGACCTAATGGGCCCCATCTCATTGTGCTATGCTAATGATATAATTCCTTTATATTTAAAAGTAAAAGAAAATTATGTAGTCTTGTTGGTTAATGATCTTTACTTGTTAAGTATGGAACCTGGGTAAAATCCACCAATATAAGTTTTCATTTTTATTCAATATTTATATATTTTTTATTTGTTTCTGAAAGAGAGACTAAACCCACAGTGTCTACAGGCAAAGGTGTAGAAGATTTCTGTGCACATCCAAATCGAGTAGCTCCACTTATGTCTAGAACTGGATTTTGCCACCAACAGCATTGTAATCGTTTAATCTTTTCACAGCAACCACAGTCCCGTTACTCAAACACCCCTTGTAAACAATACCAAAACCTCCTCTCCCCAGTATGTTCTTGGCATTGAAATGATCGGTTGCAGCTCTTAGCTCTTTGAAAGTGTACCTTCTGAGATGTCCTAGATGTATTTCTAGATCGTATTGTTCTGCAAAAGAGTACAACAAGAAAAATCACATGCCATCCTAACTGAAAGCTTGAAGGGTAAATTTTTATAAAAAAAATCGGCATTACCGATGGTAATACTGATACCGTACAGAATTTTTTTGGTAGCTCGGAACATGTATCGTTACCGATAACGTTCGGCCTTCGATAACTGAATTTTTGGTTACCGAAAATTCGATATTCGGACAGTATTCAGGAATACCATCCGACAGGCCTACTCGCCACATTTGGGAGGATCAAAATGGATGACTGTAGGAGACCATGAGGTTACAATAGCCCCATCATCTTGGTAGGCAGGATGAGAGCCAGACCAAACAGAATTTCGAAGAGACATGTACTGAGTGAACACTAAAACCACTAAATGCCCTTCCATTAGCAAGAATTAAATTACTGCCAAGCAACTGACCACGACCAGGACATTCTGAATAAACATTCTTCGGAGCCGCCACCAACACCAGACATCAACCCACAGTCTGTAGCAAACTCACAATCATGGATGACAGTGAAACGTCGCAGAACAGCAGAGACAAGCTGGGTTACCAGGAAACTATCACCGGCCGTTGAATGGATTCGAGCCAACACAAAATCCATCTATGTCTCCAACATGACTCCTGCCTGGACGAGAAGGGAGATATGGAGCTTCTTCGACAGATATGGTTTACTTAGAGATGTCCATGCTACACCGAGAATGGTCGCCCAAGGAAGAAGATACAGATTCATCCGTTATGAAAAGGGAACCAACACAAAAGGAATTGATTGGAAGGCTAATTGGAACTAGAATCGGAATTTTCAAGCTATACGCTAGCATAGCATGCAAGCCAGGGGGAAAGCCAGGTGAACGACATCGAACAGATGTAATTAGCCAACAATTTAACCCCAATGTCCAGAGGTTGGAGACTCATCTTGCATAAGCACCAGGTCTCACACTCAAATACATACCATTGCCGGAAAATCTTACCTGCCTAGAGAATTGCCTGGTAGGATCACCAGCACACCCAATTGACATAAGCTCGATGAAACGGATCCTGGAGGAACATTCCTACCTTGACGGTAATGTCGTCCAATTGGAGGGAGGCGAACTGCTGATCAAATTGGTGACACCAGATGACCTAATTAGACTGGTCAGCAATGAGGTAGTCACAAAACTACTGTGTATCTATAATCTGCAGCCGTGGAAATTGCTAAATGGGAAGCTGGTAAGGCCAGCGTGGGTGAGAATACGCGGTACTCCGCTCTACTGTTGCCATTGGGATGAGAAATTCTTCGAGGAGATGGCAGCAAACTGGGGAACGATCATGAATGTAGATGACCAAACGAGGAATAGGAGGGGGATGAGATATGAGAGGATATTGCTGTTAACAACGTCCAACTCTACCATTTGCAGTAGGATGACGATGGAAACGGAGGACGAAACATTCGACATTTTACTTGAGGAGGAGGCTAAGGTGGTCTTCAATCCTAGAGGAAGGGTTTGGCAAACACAGAGGAGAATGGCCCGAGCTGCACCTCTCACTGAATACAAGCAAAACAATTGCAACAATTGGGTCGCAAGAATACAAACAAATATTGCAGGCAATGGAAGAGGATCTTATTACTGAATCGGGGATAGGAATCCACGGTGAAAATTTGTGCCAGGGTAAACCTCACGGTGAAATTCTGTGTGTCAACTCCGACGACTCTCATCAGGACCAAGCAAACGGTCAACTTCCGCACCTTGATTCCCAAGGGCCGCACATAGATTCCCAAGGGCCGTACGTAGATTCCCAAGGGGAATTGATGACAGAAATTAAATACGGAGAAGAGGAATCCTAGCGGCACACAGAAGAATTAATGGCGGACATTGAATTGGTGGAGGCGGACGTTCTATTGGTAGGAGGTAGAGTTAATGCAGCTCATTTTCTTTCCCTAGAAGGTCAAACAGAGACTCAATTCCCAGACTCTCAATTTACAACGTCTGGGAGCAAAGACATTAATCAGAAAGGCCCAGTGGAATTAAGGGCTGACAGGCCCAAGTCAGAGGAAATATCTAAAGATGAGTAGATTGAGGATATGCTCCAATTTCGTACAAGGAAAGTACTGGTCCAGGAAGCCCAATCTTGTGCAAAGAAAGGTATGGGCCAGTTTGGGAACAACAGTAAACAAAGATAAAATAAGCCCATCCCCTTCTGCATCGAGGGTGATAACGAGAATCACGAGGCCAAACTCCTACATCAGTCGAAGGCTCAAGAATTTCGGGTACTGCGAAGGGAGAAAATGCGACAACAAAGACGCAAAGACAAACCTACGAAAACTAATTTCTTGAAAATCGATGAGGAGCTCGCGTCTTACTTTAGAGAATCGATGGGAGACACCTCTAACCCAAATATTAAGGCTGTGATTGTCAACTTCAAGTATACCTATGAGTTGACCTAGTTTGTAGAAGGGAAAGTCTAGGGGTCCAGAAATTTCATGACCGGAAATTTCTGGTCCTCTAAATAATTATTTTTTAAATATTATTATATTATTATTTTAATATTTTTTATATTTTTTTCTAAATATGTTTTTCTAATCAAAAAATGATTTATAAGGTTTAGCCTTAAAAAATAATAAAATATTTACTAATATATTAATTACTATTTTTAATAAAGTTTATCATTTATGTTTTATAAGGTTTAGGGGTTAGCATTTAGGATTTTAGTTTTTCGGCGGCGAAGCTGTCGTAATATTGATTAATATTTTTAATAAAGTTTAGCATGTACGATTTATAAGGTTTAGGGTTTACCATTTAAGGTTTTAGTTTTTCGGCGGCGTTCGCCGCCGTATTATTGATTATAATTTTAAATAAAGTTTAGTATTTGGGTTTATAAGGCTTAGAATTTTAATTTTTCAAATGTGTCATAATATTAATTATTATTTATAATATAATTTTTTGAATTTTTTTTGTTAGAAAAAGTGTTTAGTAAAAAAATAAAAAAAATATTAAAATAATAATAATAAAATATTATACATAATTTACTTTTTTTTTATAATATTTCAATAGTTACTGACCCCAAAAAACTGGTTCGGCCTCATCCGCTAAATATATCTACCTGAACCTTTTTTTTTTTTTGGTAAATATATATCTACCTGAACCTGAATTGTACTGAAAAAACAACGCCTCCCTCTCTGGCAACACCCACCAAAGGTTCTCGTGTTTTTTGATACCCAAGCAAATAAATTAGATTAGCTTCTTCAAATTAGGCTGCAATGGCGAAGAAGAGGAAATCCGATGCGTCGAGGCTGGATGAGGTGGATCGGGGGATGTACTCCACTTTTTGCAGCGCGGCCAATTCCCTTTCCCAGCTATACACACACGCGATGCACCAACAGAGACTCTCTTTCGAGGCTGGAGAACGACAATCGATGGTATTGGTAGTTTGCTGATTTTCATCGCTTTATTGCTCTTTTTTTTTGTTTCTGTGTTGTTAGTTATTAATTTTGAGGGTTTGTGTTAGATTGAGAATTTTGACCAACTTCTTGGCGGTATTTTCGTATTAAGCTTGCCCTAGAATCCGTATAGTATGGGAATGTAGACATAGGGTTTTAGTTGGTACTTACAGATTTATGTGTAAGGGTTAATGTTTTGGTTTTATATGAATGCTTGATAATCAAATGAGTTAGTTTTCTTTGTTTCAAAATCGATGATGCTCTATCCTCTATGGTCGGTGATAAGCTACCAGGTACCAAGCACTCATCCGTCGTATAGAACTGTGCGATTGAATGTGTTGGGAATTCTGGATTTTCTGATTTGAGACTTAATATTCTTTGTTAGTTTGTGTTCCAATTTATTTTCTTATTGTGATTTCAGGAAAAGCTCTATAACTGGATTTTGCGAGAGCAAGAAGGTGGGGTTGGAGTAACAGCGGGAGACATATTCGCGTATATTCAGGTTTGTTCTCGCCACAGCGCATAACTTTGCCAGTGTGTTGATGGGTGCAAAGGATATAAAATGTATGATAATGGGTTGCTGAATGTACCTGTTTCTTCACTCTTCAGCCATTTAATTGTTCTATGCGCTTTCCATTGGTTAATTTAGTTTTCCCTTGGGGGTCTTGTTGTGAACAAAAAAACTTATGGTTCTACATATCCAACTGTATCGTGATATACAAGGATACCTAACAAATGCATATCAGTATTGAAAACATATATGGCTGTATTCATGTGAGTCATTTTTCCTCGAATGAATCTGAACCCCTCTTTGTGCTTTAGGCCGGGTCTAAGGCCATTCTTTGTTTTCGCCATTCTCATTATGAAAATTTGCAGAATGAACTTGACTATGGAACAGAGGTGCCACCACCATCCCCAAGGTTCCCGCACCAGCAGCAACATCAGGCTCAAGCTTTGCTGCACATCCCTCATTCTGGATTCCCCATTGCTTCCAATGCATCTGGTCCTGCAGTTGGTGGGCAAGGATTGCGTTCCGGTGGGAATCCTGACCAGGCAAGAAATTCTGTATTCTCAAATGCTCTGTCAAGTCCTGTGCGCCGGATTCTGCATAACTATACCCATGGGGGTTTCTCTACAAATACTGCAACCCGTACTAGCAATAGTAGTGCTAACCATATTAGGGATACCAACCTGCCCACTTCCAATGATACCTCAATGGACATGCATGCTGATAGCCCCGGTCACGATTCCCCTTACTGATACTTCATCTGCATAATGGGTTGTAGAAACTCTTGGCAAAGTGAATATCATTTAAGTTAACGTGGTGCTTGTCGAAAAAAATAACATTCTCTAAAGCTGGAATTGTTGCAAACGTGGTTGTGAATGAATTTCAGAAAAGAAGCTGTTGAAGTGTCCAGGGGAACGCAGGTTGCATTGAACTGCACTGTACCTGGTTATAGTTTTCTTTATTCTGTTTGCTTTTCTCGCAGTATTGGCTTGCAGACTTTGTAAACTGGCGTGTCTTGTGGTTAATATACTCCATGGTCACTGAATATTTTTTCATCAAAATTTTGAACCGCATGATATTCATATTTGGCGTGAATTCATATAGTTGAAAATTGTATAGCCCTGGCTCACAAGAACTGTAAAAGAGAACATATATTTATCATAACTTTCATGTCTAGAATTCCCGATATATGGTCTACTAAAATCGTGATCTAGTTGCCGGATTCTGATGTCCCAGATAAATTTTATCTTAGAAATGTGAATATTGGTAAAATTTTCATTTTTATGATTCTGAGCTATCCAATGATTAAATTAAGATTCAGAATAATAGAGAATTAATAGGGACATTAGAATTATGGACAATTGGTACAAATCTAACAAGGAAAATGTAAAAACCAAGTGTGGGCTTACCATTGGGCGGGTTCAGGCTCCAGCCTGGATTGTTTTTGATCAGTCCCAGAACAGCCCAATATTAAGAACAATAATTTTTAGGCCCACACAGGGGTAGCCCACTAACAAATATTTATCTAGTTTCCTCTTGGTAAAAATTCATAGATTAAATATGTTATTTTTAATTCTGTGATTATAAGTCATAATTCATATTAGAAATGTAGAATCTATATAGTTACATGATTTTACGCATATTTATACACATCATTGTAACTTCGATCATTGCCATTGTCTGCCGCCAAAATTGGTCAGACAAATGGAAAATCTATTCACATGTGACCAAAATCTCCATGATCTGACGTGATTTTATCACCTTGATCGTCATTAATTTCGTTACATCTTTTCTGCTTGGGTTAAGTAGTCCTTAAGGCTTTCTCCAACCCACATGGAACTTTCCTCCCGTTTTCCTTACCAACCAGTAGCAAGTCATGACTTTTGGGAGCAAATTTCCTTTTTCCATGGACAATCCATTGTGAAAGGTGGGTGGAAGGATTTCCTTCCACCCACTTTCCTCCCCCATAATAAAAACAATAATAATATAATATTAAAAAAAATCCTTCCACCCACTTTCCTCCCCCATAATAAAAACAATAATAATATAATATTAAAAAAAATACTATATAAATTAATACTAATATATAATAGATTTAATCAAGTATTTATTATTTAATTAATATTTAAAATACTATATAAATTAATAATAATATTAAAAGTATTCTTCATTTTATCAAGTATTTATTATTTAATTAATATTTAACAAAAAAGTATGATAAAATAA
>JAOYMZ010089152.1:0-10920 GCA_025802335.1 Pinguicula primuliflora
CGTTTGTATTTTATTTATTTTTTATTTAATTTTTTTTTATTAAGAAACCGCCGGTGCACCGCCTAAACCGCGGTGCACCGGTTTGCGTACCGCCGCACCGCACCGCCGGTGCGGCGGTACGGTTGCACACCGCCGGTTCGGTAGTGTGACCGGCACCGCACCGGCAGTGCGGTGCCGGATTTTCAGGTCTAGAATGTAGAGTGAAATATGGATTTACACTCATACAATCCTTAACATTAATGAGTTTGATTATAACACCACATTACTATTTAATTTTTTTGATTTTTAGATGTGGTATGAGACATTTAACACTCCCCCTCTTACGTCTAATTAAGTAAAACCCGTTGAACTTTAACTCGCAGACGGATAATAACCAAATGGACCAATCCCCATTATGGGGTAAATACTTGGAAATTTTTCTTGAAATCAACTACAAGGCCTCAGAAATAATAATTGAGATCCCTGAAATAATGCCCTAATTTTGGACCAAATCTACCATGCTCCGCCACATAATGGGGTATGACCCAATTGTGTATTATTCGTGTGGTAGTCTATGTCTCAACAGGATTTAACTTGTTGGACTTGAGAGAGAGTTTTGGAATATTGTCCCACACAGATTTGGAAAAAAGTTGTCAATCAATATATAGGAAAATGTGGTGCTGCAATTTATCACCCTGAGTCATCTTTCTTATAAGTTGACCCCACACACGCGCAACTGCGGACACGTGACCCGAGCCCAGAAAGGAGAGTCCGTTTTTCTACTTGGTATAACGGCCGAAAAAAGATGAAACAATTACAAAAAAAATAGGGACAAACCTAATAACGCAAGTTACAAAAAGGAAACGATGGTTGGTGGACTTAGAACATTTGTGCTTAATTGGGTTAACCCAAAGTTACAATCAATTTCAAAATAAAAATTGATCCTAAAATCATAAAGTTCAACCAACATAAACTCTAAACCTCATGCTAAGACATAGTTTTACAACGGTATTACCGATAATTTTAGTATATTTTCTATACGGTTAAGTAGTCTAAATTATTGGGGCAACCATATTATAATCAATTGTGTTCCTAGGATTAAGGAAGATGCTACACTTACCGAAAAAATTTATCGGTTTTTCGGTAAATGACTTTTCGACAACTTTGGGTTGCTGAAAAAGAATTGTCACCATTTTTTAAATTCTCGCATCACAACCTTTCTGATATTGGTCATAGATTGCGATTTTATCGCAAAAAAATTAAAAAATGTTAAATATAGATTTTAAGAGTAACAAATTTTACACTAGTCTTAAATGGTATCTTACGAACGTCAAAATAAAAATTTAAGACTAGTTCCTAAACACGTGAGACTTCTAAAATCGATCTAATTTTTCTTTTTTAATCTTTTTTATATTTTTTTAAAAAAATATTTTTGGCTATTAGGTAAGCCTAGAATTTACATAGTATTAAAATAGTCTAAATTATGTTGTTATAAAAAATCGGACAATTTTGTTGACGTAACTTCGGCGGGCTTAGAGTTTAGGGTTGTCCTAGTAGTTCTGAGAATGACAATTGGTCTCATAGGTCTTGAGTACAAATCATCTCAGCGACATGAGTATTTGAAATTCTCCTATACAGATTAGAGAAGTAAAAAAGAACCAACTTAAATAAGAATGTGTGCTATAATCTATCACATTGGCATCAAGGTTTTAATGAGATTAGCTCACATCTTTCTATTTAAGTGGCCAACATGCGCATCTGCGCATATGAGACCCGAGCCCATAGAGAAGGGGTGTTGTTTTCTACTATGACCTTGTCGCATATGACTTGTCAAGTATGAGTTAACTCCCCAGCGTGGATTGTATGGTATAGCGGTAGGGAGTTAAAATTTATCTACCTAGGTTATCAAAAAAAAGTTTGGGATGGATGATTTTTTTTTCAATTTTGGAATCAATTTTTATTTTGGAGGCTATCAACCTTCATTTTAAAAGGGAACGGCTAGGTGTACCGGGCCATATGGCGCTCTGCGAGAAATAAAAATAAAATGGTGGCCTCCTGATTCGAACCGGGCACCACCACAATTTTGGAATCAATTTTGATTTTGGAGGCTATCAACATTCATTTTAAAAGGGAACGGTTAGGTGTACCGGGCCATATAGCGCTATGCGAGAAATAAAAATAAAATGGTGGCCTCCTGATTCGAACAGGGCACCACCACCTCCAACCCCTTCCTCGATTCACCACGAGTCTCCCCCATCACCACCACACCAACCAACCAACATTTTAATAATATCTGTACAAAATAAATATATAACCCACTTAAACTCTAAACATAAAAGAATAAACCCTATAAACCATATCTCTAAATTTTAAAACTGTAAACCGTAAAACCCGCAACTCTAAACACAATATTACAGTGGCTTCGTCGTCAAAAAAATCTAAAACCCTATCTTATAAACCCTAAGAGTTAAATGTCATAAATTCTAAAAAACCTAAAATTCTAAACTTAATATTATGGCGGTTTCGCCGCCGTAAAAATCTAAAACCCTATCCTATAAACCCTAAGGGTTAAATGTTATAAATTCTAAACTTAATATTACGGCAGCTTCGCCAGCAGAAAAATCTAAAACCCTATCCTATAAGCCCTAAGGGTTAAATGTTATAAATTCTAAACTTAATATTACGGCAGCTTCGCCAGCAGAAAAATCTAAAACTCTATCCTATAAACCCTAAGGGTTAAATGTTATAAATTCTAACACAAAATTCTAAACTTAACAATTATTTTATATTTAATATTAATTATTTTCGATTTAAAATGAAATAAAAACGAACCCATAAACTGAAATAAAAAAAACCGAAACCATAAAATGAAATAAAAAAATTACAAAACTGCCATGCACTGGGCCGGTACAAAATGCACCGGTACATGTAGACTTTTCCATTTTAAAATTGTGCTCGACTTAAGATGAAAAAGTTGTATCCATTCAACCCATTAAAGTTAGAATGGTTGTGCCCCTTAAAATTTTGATTTCGGATTGTACGTCCTTTAATCTTCCGGATCTGCAAGAGTCAGCACAATGTCAGTAGATGTGGTAACAATTTCCAAAATACTACAAAGAACAAAAACTGTAAAATCAGAGTGTAGAATCCGAGTCTTCTTCGGAATGTAGCCCGAGATCCAGTTCTTGAAGGCAATAGGGAATCGATATGGCCGTAAATCAGCAGCAGAGCCACAATCACTCTAAAAAAAACCCCAAGACTACAAAAGAGGGAACCGGCGAGATGATGAGATATACAAGCCAACAGTGAGATATATTGCTCGAGAGAGACAAGAGGCAGCAAAAAATGCTGGTTAATCTTCACAAAACCGTGAAGTATGGAGCTTTTCAGAGAGAGCAAGTGATACAGAGAGTAGATGAAAAAAGAGTGTTGCGCTGAATCACTTAGGGTTTCTCGGTCAGGGTGTATATACTCAGTCTAGGAAATTCTCACTGGGCTACAAGAAGTCATACGGGCCAACTGAGATGATGGGCTCAAGCTGTTGATGTTGGGCCGTCCCTACACGAATCAAACAATGGCCCAAGTAGTATATACAAAAAACATATAAAACTCGGCCAATTTAGTTGATTCCGGAGCTCGGGCTATGTATTTGATTTAGGGCTTTATGACAATATGGACCAAAAATAATGTTTTGGCCCAAGTACTGCACATGGCCCAAAACTACCAACACTTCGTCTTGAAATTTGTTCTCATTCTTTGTCGAGGATCGTCACTTGTCCTTTTCTCCTCAAAGGGAGGAAGCAAACAGGAGTCAGAGGCTAAGCTGACAGCAACGGCGACGAGCTCCTTTTTTCTTTTATTTTTTTTTAATTTTTTTTTATGGTTACCTTATTGATATCGTGGATAATGTTGATATTAGTGGCGAATCGCATATTGTTCGTCGAAACAGACTACACCATAATAATCAGCATGTCGCGAGGTTCGATTTGAGATGTGATTTGATATGGTTTCGACATCATTTCAATGATAGTAATTTCACACACCGATAATTTTACACACCAGTGACTTCAGCCACGGGCAGTAACTAGTTGTAATTATGTCCGCGTGCCTGGAGTTCGATTTTGTACACCACTTTTAAAAGGTGGTGTACAAAATTAGCCATTTGATTGGTCTATTACAAAGGAAGGCCCCACCAAATTTATAACCATGATAAAGATTTTAACCTTGGGTCCAACTAGAGAGCAGCAAACGGTTCGGGCTAAACGGATTTCTGCCCGGACCTGACCCGTTTAGCCTATTTTCGAAAACTGACGGAAACGGGCAGTTTGGATTTCGAAAATGGGCGGTCCGGGCTTTAACCGTTTAACAAAATGGGCGGTCCGTTTTTTAAAAACTGAAACGGGCAGATATGGGCGGGACCCATATAACCCGCATTTATAATTTATTATTTTAAATCAATTTTTTATATAAATAAATGGGCAGATACGGGTAAAATGGACGGGTAGAATGGGTCAAACTGGTTAAAACGGGTTAAAATAAAATGAATAAAATGGGTAAAAATTAAATATTTTAATAAAAAATGGGAGGATACGGGCAAAAACGGGCTAAGCCCGTTTCCGCCTGTTAAAACGGTCTGGTTCGATCCGGGCTGAAAAAAAAAAGGCGATCTTCAGCCCGCCCGTTTTCAAAAACGATCCGGTCCAGTCCAGATGGACACGAACCATTTTTTAAAATGAGCGGGCGGGTTTTAGCCCGCCCGCCTGGATGCCTCTCTCTAGGTCCAACCATTCCTCTCTCATCCGAAACCTTGAATTCACCATACGTCGAGAAAATCATCCGTCGCCGCACTCTGCCCTCTACACCTATCCCCACGGCTATCCATGGTGTGGACGCTCCTACTCTCATCCGCCTCTACATCCTCATCCACCGACTTCACGACCACCGCATCGGGGGACTCCATGGCATTGACAGACTCCTCCACGGCTCCACCTCCACCTCCACCGCTATAGCTGCTGGAAACCTTGATTGCTACTCCGAATTCAAACATCTATCCGGTACGACTGCTGATTTCCATCGACGAAAGGAGAAGTCGTCGTCTAAGTACTTCTCCCTCACTAAATTCTCCTCCATCTTTCGGAGGGACGCGAAAAAATGCATCATCGTCGCTACCTGCATCCGGCGGTGGCGGCTCGAAGCACATGGGCTCAAGCACGAAGGACGTCCTTTTCAAGTACTTTCTCCGGCGACGAAATCGGCAAACACGATCAATAATCAGAAGGTTCGAGATTCGAACCTCCCGCCGGGTATCACCATCGTTCCTAGTTCTTTTTTCGGCAATCTGAGCTACACGAGAGTGAAAACCTACGTCTCGAGCTTCCTGTCGTCGATGGGTTTGTCACCCACCCACGGGAGGAGCTATGCCGTATCTGGTTTGGGCCGGGCTGCTTCCCATCTCTCAGATTCCTCATCAATGGAGGAATTGCAGAGCGCCATGGTTAGTTTCGGATGAGAGAGGAATGGTTGAACCCGTGGTTAAAATCTTTACCATGGTTATAAATTTGGTGAGCCCATCCTTTGCAATAGACCAATCAAATGGCTGGTTTTGTACACTGCCTTTTAAAGGGGGTATACAAAATCGAACTCCATGTGCCTGAGGGGGGCACACGCCCCCCTAAAAAAATGAAAAACATATATTGCACGTTATAAATAAGGCTATAAAAAATATATTGTACTTCAATTACTGATTTTATGGGTGATTGATTTAGGAATCAAAAAGTTTTTTTTATTTGAATGTTGTTCTTGTTTTTTAGCAATGCAATTGAATGTTGTTATTGTATTAGCTATTCGGTTGTTTCATGTTTGGTTAGTTGACGTCAAAACATCATTGTGACACTGGTCTGCAACTTAGTTTTTGATAAGGAAACTTTCCTAATATCCGTGACACTGGATCAAAATGATTTAAAATATAAAATGCTGTGAGACATGGGGAATGAACGTTGCATAAGATATATATGAAGTCATTAGTATTTTTCTAGTTACTTCAAACATAAACACACCATTTTCATTCAAATCAACTACTTGTTTCGTTTTTCATTGTGCATGAAAACTGTTCTTATGAAACATATTTGACATGTTCATTTTTATATAGAAATTGTGCCCCCCTTGCCGAAAATCCTGGCTTTGCCACTGCGTTGGATTCACATCATTTGAATAACTAATATTAAAATTTTGGACCTAACCTCATTAATCTGTCATATAAGGTTTTGCACTTGAAATTTTTTGATATAAAGGAAGCTTGTTAAACGACAATGTTTTCCGTAAATTCGAAATGTGAAAAGTTTTAGACACTTATATTACGAGTAATGTTTTTTTTTGTAAAATGATTTTATTGCTACGTATTTATTTACATATTTGGGGTGTATAACTCGTGTTCAATTTGTGCGTGACAACATTCGTTTACAAAATTGGTCGCACAATTGAAAAGATTATACATAGCAGATGAAAAGCCCAATATTCCGGCACGATCAGGCGACGGAATTTCTAAAATTCTATTAATGACTACTTTCTTTATAATGTAGGGAGCCCCACCGAGGTAGGTAAACCTAACGCCCTACAACAATAGCCTGCAAACCACGATAAGGGAGTAAACCACACTTGACAAGCCATATATGACAGGCTCATGTTACTGAGGAGATTTGAACTAATGACCTGCGAGTGTAATTGTCACTCCCAAAACTATCAGGTCAATCCCTCTACTTAACCCAAGTGGAAATGGATTTTAAAAACTCCAAGTGATGAAGTTTTCGGAATCGTGCCAGAACATGAGACTTTTCATCACCTGTGTATAAATTTTTCAATGGTGTAACCAATTTCAAAAACGGATGGTGCCACACATAAATTGTACACTGGTTGCACACCACTAAAATTGTGCATATGAAGATTTTCCCATGCACTTTGGGCTTATTTTGCCACAAACAACTCATGTGCTCTCTACCACAAATCACCAAGTGGCTCGAGGAAGATCTCATGAATCAAATGGGAAACTCTGTGCTTTCCTATGCTTAAGGGGGGCCTCGAATTCAAATCATTGCGGCAGTTTAATCTATCCCTTTTGGGTAAGTGGGGATTTCGTATACTTAAGGACTCAAATGATATATGGCTGAAGGTATTACACTCCCTATATGGATCATCTAACACTTAACACTCTTAGTTATCTAAGAAGGGGTAGTCACTCTGTTTGGTGGCAAGACTTCACCAAGCATGTTCTACAGGCTGAATGGTTTCGATCTAGACTGGAGAAAAAGATTGGAAATGGTGACATGACTTTATTTTGGGAAGAACCATGGCTCAATGGCTGATCATTTGCTAAGAAATACCTTGAGCTATATCTAAATGCTTTGGACAAAAATTGCACACTTATTGAAAAAGGACTTTTCGACAATACTTGGAGGATTTGGAGATATAATTGGACTTGGCATCATCCCTGCTCTGGTGAGGAACTGAATCAGCTAAATCAACTGATGTCCAGCCTCAATCAGGCTCCACATCGAACTTCTAGTGAAGATATTTGGCAATGGAGCTCTCAAGGATACGTTACTTCTGAAATTTACATAGAGATCATGTCTGAGTATTGGACAGATGGTGCAGTAAACGAACTATTGGGGAAAATCTGGAACAGAATTGTACCATTGAAGATAAACTCATTTTGCAGGCGCGCCCTTTAGAACCGGATACCCACGGCCGATATTTGCTCAAAAGAGGGGTCTCTTCGATGCCGTTAATCTGCCAGCTTTGTGAAAAAGAACATGAGTCCGTGATACATCTATTGCTTCAATGCCTGATATCAAAACAATTCTGGGAAATGTGCTTTCATTGGCTTCAATTGCCGCTGAACTTATCGGATAATCCGTTGGACCTCATCACCCTGCCTCCAGTTCTGATCTTCCACCATCAATTCACCAAAGTCTGGCTAGCTATTTGGCAATTCTCCTGCTAGGCGCTGTGGCGGTTAAGAAATCTGGCCATCTTCTCCAAGGATCTGCCGGATGTTCACAGTTTGTTGGAGGAGACGCATATGCGTCTTTGGCTTGCATTAAAGGCATGTTTTGCGTAGAAGTACTACTACTTCTTCTAGTACTTCTTCTTATTTTTAGAACTTGTGCTATTTTGCGCAAGTGTTTAAAAATATTCATTTAAATTTTTATTTTAATTATATATAACAAACTTAACATTATATTACTAAAATAACCTTCATCTATTTAATTAAAATATAATAGATAAGGTTAATTTAGTCATAAAAATATTTATATTTGAATATTATTACAAAAATGTCATGCTTTTTTATAAGTAGGAAAAAAAGCATCCCATGAGGTGCTTATTTTTAAGAAGAGAGAGGTTGTAAAAAAAAGCACAAACACTAGTACTTGTATTACATAAAACATTCATTTTATTTAAAAATGTGCTTATAAACACAATTAGAATCAAAAACATCTCGCGCAAAACAGGACTTTAGACTCTTACAGTATACACTCGATTGGCTCATCTTCGTGTATAATCCGGCGCCTCTGGAGATTATCCTTCGTAGGTAAGCGATTCCGTAGAAGTTAATAATCATATTTTTATGATGAGATTGATCTAGTCGTTGGATCATAACATATGACGGCTAAGATTGCAATTCAGCACCGTAATTCATTACTCTAGAAGGTATCATTCTGGAGGTGAAGATTTCTCTTGTAATTGTAATCTTAGCCCTCAGATGTGATCTAATTGCTAAGACCAATTTGCATCTTTGAGCTGAATCTTGCTTGAAAGAGAAATTATATAGTGTTAGAAATTTTGGACACTATCCACTTGTTGAAAAATTATTTTTTGACTGGTTTTGAAATGATCGTATACAGATGGGTCAGATCGAGGCGCAAGCAATTCACATGATCGAGTTTGTGTAGAAATTGTCGGATACGGTTTCTCCAGTCCCAATGCAGATTGTTCCTCGATCGGCTGTTCATCGGAGTACCCGATGAACTGTTGAGTTGTCTTTTGCAAAGAAGGGAGTGCTGAGATAGTTGTACATATTGTAAATAACGATTTCTATTACAAATTAAATTTGTTTGGCTAAAAAAACAGATGGGTCACGGACCCGTCACATAAATTATGGTTTCCAAAGATGTAAAATTATAATTCAAAACCAAAGTCTTGCAATTAATCCAAAATCAAAATTTGTAGGTCTATAATTTTTTTAACATATTAGGGAGGCAAACTGCCGGAATACAAGAGTCAAAATGCCGAAAAAGAAAAAATAAGACAAGGTCAAACGATCAATTTTCGGATTTGTTATAACAATAATGCTAGAGGATCATAATATTAATTAATTAATAATTAAAAATAATAAAATATTAATTAATAAAAATTTAGTATTTTATTAATTAAATATAAATTATTGTTTTAATTATCTTGGAATGTTTAGTGTTTAAAATTTATAAAATTTAAATTAATTTTTCGTCAACGAAGTAAATATTAATTTTTCTTGGCAAGCGATGTAAATATTAATTATTATTTTTAATTAATTTTTTAGTGTTTGTCTTTTTTTGGGTAGGTTAGTGTTTGCCTTAATATTAATTGATATTTTAAATAGGGTTCAATATTTAGAGTTTATAGAGTTTAGGGTTTTAGTTTTTCGGCGGCGAAGTCACTGTAATATTGATTATAATTTTTAATTGAATTTTGAAATTCAGTTTAGGGTCTAGGCTTTTTATTTTTCGGCGACGAAAATACCATAATATTGATTATCATTTTAAATAAAGTTTTGCATTTATTGTTGATAAGTTTTAGGGTTTAATTTTTTAGTTTAATATTTAGGATTTTAATTTTTCGACGGTAAAACTGTTGCAATATTAATTATTACCAGAATATTGCCCATGGTTAAAACAATTGATGCGTAAAATTACCCGTGTCTGAACTACTGCTGAAATAGTAAGTATGTCGTAAACATATCAAACCACATCTTTAATCGAACTAAACGATGTGGTAATAATTATAGTACCATCGTTTCGATGAACGATAAGCAATTCACCGGATAAATATGATATTAGAAATAGTAGGGAAGAGAAAATAAAAAAGAGAAATCAAAAAAATAAAAAAAGAGAAAAAAAATCCTCATTCATCTTCTTAAGTGTCTGTTTTGTACCACTTATTTTTCAGATTAATTTTTTCATTCTCCGTTTTTTCTAGATTACTTCAAAATGAGTGTTTTAAAACTCTACTTCTGCTTCTACTTCTCCTATTTTTTAAGTCAGATTCTTCTTTTTTGAGAAGTAGGTAGGAGACTACTTTTTTTTCTACTTCTACTTTTAATGACAATTTTGTCAATAATTAAATAAATTTACCTTACACTTCTAAAGGAGAAGTAAAATTTATCTATTTTTTTAAAGTTTTTGTATACATTTTAAGAGTTCCAGAAGAGAAGGAGAATGAAAAGGAGAATGTGAATGAAAATGAGAAGCAAAAAAAAAATCAAATAGAGATAAAAAACAGTCACTAAGTCCTAGAGTAAAAATAAAATAGGAGAAATCAAAAAATGAAAAGAGAAAAAAAAATCCTCCAACCAATGGGATTCATTTTCCTAAAAGTCCAACTCCTTTCATTTTTGATGTCATTTTGTGTGTAAATTTGTGTAAAAATTTGTGTTTGGTGCTCCCATTATTAATATAAATTTTAATAGTGTTTAATATTTTCCTATCGTAATATTAATTATTATTTTTAATAATATTTATTATTTATTTGAGTTTAGATTTCAATAAGAAAATGAATAGGTAAAAAAATAATAAAATAATAATAATAAACTCTCCCTTGTTATAATCATGAACGGTCAGGAATTACCTATATATAAAAAAAAAGAACGGTAAGGAAGTTTGAGGGGGTTGGGGTTGGGGGTGCAGAACTTTC